>JAPMAE010000125.1:10864-21466 GCA_036584705.1 Rhyacophila sp. 25_7 | reverse complement strand
GATCTAATATAAAAATCTTCCAGGCTAAAAGTTGATAATAATTAACAATTTAACGGTTGATTTAGTTTATTTTTCTTAGACAAAAGTGCTCCAGTGACATTTAAAAATATTTCCTGTTTACCGTTCTATATTTATTGTATTGGCTTTCAACAAATGTACACTTTATTTTTATTTAACACGTGACATTTCTGCATGAAGCTTTCAAAAGTTTTTGATCTTCTGAACTCGTAAGTCGGATATGCTATCCACTTACCTACGAGATTGACATAATGGACATGGACGAGTTTTAATCACGAATAAACTTACAACTGAGTAAATTTTTATATAATTATTAATTTTATTCATTGATGCAATGTATTAAAATGGCGTATCATTTTATATTTTGAATGTGTCTTATCAAGCATTGATAGCAGTTAATTATATTATATCTGTTGTTGAAGTCGCTTGATTAAGCGAGTCAAAGTATGCGTTTTTCAACATAAATGTTTGAATATGATAATTCTCTTTCGCAGATCCTTCTTCTTCGGTTAATAATTTATATAAAATTTTAGTAATTGTTGTTTTTGTACATTCACGTAAAAGCTTACTAACGACGTCTATTGATTTCCAAAAATCCAATCTGTGCGTCTCGGGTTAAGAATAATATCAAACTACACAATCAAAAGAATTATAAACGTATTATTGGGCTATATCAGTGTAGAATTAACCCTGAAGCAAAGTAAGCACGTGCTTAAAGCATCGAGGAAAAGGGGAGCACCACAGACATTTTTCATGGCCAAATTTATCATTTAAATTATTAAATTTATAGTCATGAATTCCATGCCTATTTCATGCCATTTAATGACAAGTGAATAAGTTTTGCTTATAAAGCGTTTTCTTATGTGTCATCTTGTTTATTCTGTAAAATAAAGTACAATAGTCTCTTATATCCTCTAGATGTATTTAAAACTGATAATTTGAATAATATAACGCTTATAAAATGTGTAACGGTGTTGAAAGACGCATAATAATTCAAACAAAATATTCTTTAATTTCTGATTTTGACAGACCTCAAGAACCAAAATGAAACGGGTTCAGTTAAGTGATGTCCAAAATGAAGAAAATTATTAATACAGAGACAAATATTATTTTCTTTCTAATGGTAGCCTTTGTTTACTTTAGAATTTTCGTTAAATAAAATTTTATCATTGTTTTAATATTTTAAATTACAAGAGTAAAAGGTCACCAAAATTAGTAACTAATAAGGGCACCTAAGGATCTTAATTAAGCCTTGGGCTACATATAAATATTTCAGTTCACAGCTTTACTTTTGAATCGGCATGTGATTTCCACAGGCCATTCGCCCACCCAAATTATAAAGATGCTACAAAACGCACACTTGGTTAGCAGCTAACAAACGAAAATAAACTTCAATCGTCAGCACAATGTATTTGAGAGTTTGAAAGGTGCGAAAATCACTAAAGACTCGTCTCGTAAAAACAGGGCCATTATTGAACGGAATACTCCAATTCTTCTGCATTCCATGTAACAAAAGCTGAGATTCGATTCGGCACTTATTGTATACGTCAAAACAGCTCGCCCAGTCCCACTTTACCGGCGTTGTTAACATTATAACATAAACCCTTGACAATATGTTATTGTTGAAAGTGTCTTAGGTACTATAGAGACGTAACGAATGTCTTAGTGGCGATGTCCGGTGGAAATAAAAAAAACCTTAGTGAGTTATCATTATTTCTGTAAAACAAATGACCTTTTGAAAATCCTGTCCGGTTGACATTTAAGTCGAACATATCCGTAGAAGTCATGGAAGTATGACATGAATTATATATTATTATTAATTTATAGGTTAGACAATTATTTACAATATAAGATTCACCTCTTTTAATCACAGTTTAGATATTAAAATGTTCTTTTAGAAATTATTGTCAAAAACATATCATAAATAATATAATCTATATTTACAACGTTGTGTGCTATTTATAATTGGGAAGTATAGTGTACAACGCTGGTTACCCCAAATTTAGACAGAATTACATTTTATTCGACTTTTAGATTATTTATTAACGATTTTACACTTCCTAGTTATTTTTTTTTTACATTCTTGGTCTTGGTAACCTCCAACTTACTTTTTCAGTATATTTTTAAACAGGTAAGAAACTTTCAACTGCAATCATTACAGAACTCTCTAATTGTGGGTTACCAAATTTTTACACCACACACCTCGATTAAATTTTGAATATCAACATATGTCGCCTACATTGATGAGTAGATAGTGCATACGACTTGTAAGCCGAGGTTCTAGAGCTCAAATCTTGTAGTTGGAAAAAATTGTACACATTTTTTTCATGTGCACTTGAAATCAGGACATGGAACGAACTCGTTCAAATAATCACTGACAATTATTAATCGTAAAAAAAAATTGTCAAAACAATCTTCACATTGTGGAAATATACATGTTTTGTTTCGGAGTGGTTAAAAAAATATGAGAGATTATAATATATTATATAGCTAAACGGTTAGGTTAAATTTATCAAATATTTGATACTTAAAGAGTATTACATTTTTCACAAATGTATACAATTTTTAATGAAAAAAACTAAACATGTCAATTAGAAGAATAACAAAGTTTTTATACATATTTCCATTAAATTAAATTGAAAAATAAATGGTTACTTTCAACTGATTTTGCAATGTATGAATCTGGTCATATTTGTGGAAATATTTTTTGTGGAAAGACGTTTAAAAATTGTTTTATTATATTAATAAAATTACTTACTAACACGAATTGATAGTAATGGAAACTATATAATCGATTTGATATCGTATTAAATAAATAAAAATAATTATGTTCAAATAACTACGAACGTTATATTTTTTGCTTTAGCCAAACATTCGAAAACTATATTGTATTTTTCTGCACTAAGAAATGCATAATGATTAATTATTTTGCAAGTAAATACAAAACACTTAAAACTATTTATAAAAAATAAAAAATATCGGACACTTAACTAGACAGTAAAAGATTTTCTTGTAAAGTGAACTATTTTTTTAAAATTAGTAAGAACGATTTTTGAACTGAAATTAAAGCTTGTTTGTAGTTAAAAATACTGTAAATGATAAAGTATAAGGCCCTAGCTACACGTAAAAAATATAACTCTTATTAAAACTCTGCAAATAATAACAAAAAACTTTTGTCTGTTTTCAAGTATTGTAATCATACATATATTAAGTATAACGTAATATGAATGAATTCGTTGCTTGTTAAATTGAAGTATAAGTTTTCCTTGTGAAAGTCAATCAATTCGTTACCTGCTGTTGTATTTATTATGCAACCCACGTACAAAATGTAGGTTGCTGTGTCGATGTCCATTCTTTATTTCTGGTTTTATATTATATGTATATATACAACTTGGAAAAAACCAATAGCCACGTCAAAAACGTTTACAGATGACTCGTAGATAATTTAATCATACTCTTTTAATTTAGCACACGTATCTCTGCGGTTTGTTCACGAAAGGTAAACGTAAAACTGGGAATAATTTACGAATTTTGATTTCGAAAAGATAGACATGCATGTCAACATCGTCATGTTATTGCAAACATCCTTAACACTTATTAAGCCGATCCTACAAAATACCAGTAAAGAAAAATATCATATTTGACTTTTGAGCTTTGCCCTCTTCATACTATTATCGTATAAAATCTCTACCACACAATGTGATTCTCCTTTTATTTTAATTATAACCACTTGGTGCTATGATCCATTCACATTCAGGGCGTATTGCATAATTATTTTGCAGGGCTATAGTAACTCTCTTTTTCCAGTCGTTTACACCTTATTTTTTTTAGTCTTATCCACTAAATTTTTTCCAATATGATCGGGGGACTGAATGCTTAAAAAAGTTTTTTCAAATATAATTTAGAGAGTTTTAAATTCATTATACTTAACGACGTCGCCTACCTATGTAAGTTTACTTGCCTTCAAGGCGTTGATTAGTATTATATATTTGTAAATAATAAAGAAAAATGTAAATTTTTACAACTATTCCATGCTAATTTCTTTTTCATCGTTAATTCAAGTTCTTGTAGATTTCCCATCAATGCGCTTATGTACATTTTCTATTTTTTCTATGCTTACATATTTATGTTTCATTTCTTAATATTATTAGAACCTTTTAATTTCTAATTAGGATTTTCTAATATATCCTATTTCCGTTAACGACAACGTATTAAAAATCTTTTTTATAATATTGAAAAACAGTTTACCTTAGTTAAGCATTTATTTTGATAATACCGCCAAGTTTATTAACGAATATCTTATTTTTTCATTAGCCAGAGGTGGGCTACCAGTTCGTTAACAAGGGACTCTTAATTCGCATAGTTATTCGAAGTAGTTTGTCGCTATTATTCTACAATGTGTAATAGTTATGTAAGTTATCGTATAACATATATATTCTGAAATACGCAATGTAGTGAAATAATATCTTTGGAAAAAAGTTCTTCTCACATTTTATACATTTCATTTACAATTGTTTTTTCTCAAATTCAATGTTTTGATAATTATACATGAACAATTGTCGATTATATGTAAAAATCAGAAACACCAAACGTACATTGCTTTTTTCTTAGTTTAATTACAATGCATATTTAACATTAATATACTCGTATATAAATTGTAGATAATTAATTAGTCGCTGGCCAGAGTCCAACCTAAAAAAGATATCATACTAGCCTCTCAAAATCATCTTCAGCCCACTCTTACCGATAGGATTTTTTAAAAATATACTTTTGTATTTTCGTTGTTACTAACCATTCAAATAAATATTATTTCAACTAATACAGTTGTATAAATACTTATTTTGTTTATGCGGTATTATGCAAATTTATATTATACTAATAATGCTAATATGAATGAATATATTAATAATTTCTGAAAATCGGATTGATAATAAAGTCAATATATTTTTTTAATTTTAAGTTCATTTAGGTCAGAGATTCCTAAACTTTTTTGCCCCGTAGACCAATTTCCCCCCGTAGACCCCTTGCCTATCGAATATTGAATTTTGAGAATCTGCGAGATTCAGATGAGGATCCACTCACGTGTACTTCCAGTTAAAATTCGTGGAACTGCTGATATGGACCCACAATTGATTAAATAAAGCCCCCCGGAAGTTCATATAATCTCTTTGGGAATCTGTGGTTAAGGTGAATATATTTAATTAATATTTATTTAAATACAAAAAAGACTACAAATTGTACTTTTTATCAATTCTCGAATCAAGTCGACTTGTAGTTATGCCTCATTACAAATGCGGATATGACCAGAAAACTACTGAGAATGTCATATCAAACTGGTCAGTGATGCATCAATCTTATGCCGAGCTATCCATCTAGGTATAAAATACGTAGATACATAGTTCGAACCAAGGCTAATTTTAATTTTTTCTCAAAATTTACGGTGTTATATGAAAGTTTTAATTTAAACTCCCGTTCTATCTCTTCGGTGTCCGCTTGAGCAGTTTAACTGACTGGCTTGTAAATACACTAAAGTATTTTCATACATACATACAGTAGACAACCAGTCAAGACATTTTCTACAGACTACAGATTATGCTTGGATCGTTGCTTGCAGGTCCAACGTCAACTTTAAAACCGTTTTTTTTCAGTGTCAAGCAGGCGGCCGCACATAACTAAAGCTGGTGGATATGTGTGCTAATTATTTGAATTATATATGAAACAAAAAAAATACCAAAAGCATTTTAAATGTATATAAAATCTTAATATTCGAATCATTACTCGTAAACACGACTGCTTAATCTAGGTGGGAAATCAAAGTAATAATAACAAGTTTTTTGTAATAAAAATTGTAAGTTATATTTTGATTGACCTAATAAGCGATATATATCGACTCTGTTTAGGTAAAAGGGCGTAACCCTCAGTTTTTTGAAAAGAAGTTTTATTTCAGAATCATAAATTATACAACTAAATACACGTTCTATCAAAAGGAATTTAGCCAAAAATTCTGAATTATTATCGAAATTTAGCATTAGATTTTGAAAATGGAAAGACATACTAAGTTTGTGTGGAGAAGAAAAAGCATTAATATTCAATTTTTATGATCTTCCTTTAATAATTTTTTTTAATTATCTGATCAGGAAAATAAAACACCAATTTATTGGCCATAAAGCACTTCAAGTTTGTGTTAATGTGACTTTAACTAAAAATCATTAAAACACATTTTCTGTGCCTCTTGTAAAATTTGTTCTGTGAGAGTTACTCTCTTTCACCTAATCACGATCGATATCTTTATATATATATTATTACAAAATCCTAAAATGTCGACATAAATACAGCGAGCGAATGCACATAATTGTTGAACGATGTACATCGTAATATTGTAACCTGTCGAGGTCGTGAAAAGTACGCCTTGTGTCGCGGCGCTGAGGTATTTAAGCCACTTCCGTTTGGAAGGCGTCGGCCAGAGAGCCTTCAAAGCGAGGGCGCCCCTCTTTCGACGCAACAGTAAACTTGTCAAAGACTGAGTTTTGCAACCGAGTGCATGTCTTCTATCTCTATCTCTGGTCATTTAATTTTAAAATTCACCATTATACCGAGTAAAATAGTTTTTTCTTGATATGTCTTATTAAGAATACACGTCCAGTAATTTTTCAATTTACTTGGATTGTGGTTGCAAGAAAACAACACGTAAATGAAAGGATTACTCTAAATATTACGTACTGTACATATATTGGTTGATGTTTCAGATCCCTGAAAGTTTGGGAAATATTTATATTATATTATCAACAATTCAATTTTAATTTTCATAAGATTTTAAACTTTTTTAATGATTGTGACGACTGTCAATTGTTAAAAAAATATATAATATTTTACTATCAAACCTATCTTATTATTGTTATCCTCAAATTATCAACTCAATATCTTGATTTATAACTTTTTTGTTGCCTCTGTTATTTTTTTATGATATGCAGAAAAGAAATATTTTCAATTGATAACACTCGCGAGAGCTTTAAATTTCAGTGTATAACTACTTAAAAAATCTTTTGTTTTTAAAACCTGTTTCTTTATTGAACATATTGCAGTACAGATAGTCGTCAACTTACGACTGTTCGACTTTACGATCGGTTGTCTGCCTGTGTTAATCATGGCGCTATCAGTCCATGTACGTTACATATTGCATTACTATGCGCGTATGTGAGAAAAAACCATAGAGAAACCCGATAAATGACAGTGGTAACACACTGATTATAACAAGAACATAGAAAACAATCTTATAATATCATCACACAATATAATTTACATATGTATAGAAATTATTACGTAAGCTAACTTACGACCAGATCAACATACGACCTGTTTCTCGGAACTGATTATAGTTGTAAGTCGACGACTACCTGTATAGTTGAATTAATAAATATAATGTCACCACATATATTATGACAGCTAAAAATAACATTATACACGTTTATTTATTTCTTTATTACAGGTACGGCAGAATGGATTAAATGTTAAAATGGGTCAATGCTTAGACGATAATGAGGGGAGGCAGAAGCATGTGGTCTCTCTCTGTTCCGTATACGACCCCATTTAAATAGCCGACACGGATTGAATCGAAGCACGTCGGGGTTTTGCCGTGCGCGCGTATTTTGAAGATTCCATGCAATAATGCCGTTTCTTTTACAAAAACAATTCTGTCCTGGGTTAGGTAGTTGGAGGAGACTGGTAGCATACTAAGAAGATATACAAGGTGTTTAAACGTTACCCTCTTAATCCTCCCTTAATCGGTCTTGCCGCATCTGTATATTAGTTTAAAAAAACGCATATCTATGGTTGTGTTATGCCAAGGGTGGCCAATGTACGGCCCATTGGATGATTATAAATAACGCATTGCATCCTTGCGCCTACAATATTACTGTATTATTATTATTAACTCCAATCATGAACTTAAGCAAAAAAATGTGTACATATATGCTTATAGCGCATCTGAAATTGTATGTGAAAAAGAAACACATGGTATGTAAAATGTTGGCCATCCCTGTGGTATGCATATCGACCTTGTTTAAGTAAAAGGGCATAACCCTCAGTTTTTTAAAAAGTTCTTTTATTGGAGAATCACAATTTACACAACTAAATATCCGTTTTGTTAAAAAAAAGTAAGCCGAAAATACAGAATTATTATCAAAATTCATCTTTAGATTTGAAAAAAGAACGATTTCCTAAGTTTGTATGTAAATGAAAAAAACATTAAACGTCAATTTTAATGATTTTTCTTTCATAACTTTTTAAATTATCAGACCGAGAAAATGAAACAGCAGTTTATTTGCCGTCATGCACTTTAAGTTTGTGTTAATGCGACTTTGACTAAAAATCATGAAAACACGTTTTTTGTGCCCCCTCTAAAATTTGTTTTTTGAGGGTTACTTCCTATTATCTAAGCACGGTCGATATCTATAACTTCAAAATAAGCGTTGGGTTCACGTTTTATTATTTACTATTAAAACGTAAACATTTTTCAATATATTTTAATATGATTGTATAGAATTATATATTTTTTATTGTATAAGATGAGTGATTATTTTTAAATATTTAAAAAAAAAAATATTTGTTGAAGTATCAAATTTTTTCAGAAAAACGTTTTGTTTGCAAAAATATTGTATAAGACTCTGCTAGTTTTAATATCAGAAGACTCGAAAAGACAACACAGTTACTAACACAATCTCCAGTAAATACGCAGTGATTCATTTCATAACTGCACTCTGAAATGAAAGTGTTTCAGGTCAGATGTATGATGATATATGAGCAGTTGTTTTGCCGTGTCCAACATTGTGAAGGATTCATGTATTATTTTCATTTTATTAGCATAATTTATTTACATTTAACGCATCATATAATTAAGCTTTCATTGATATGATTTGTTAATCTATTGCTGAGAAAATTACGAGATTGCAATCTATTTTCTTGAAATTATGAAATAATTTTATCCATCGTACCTATTATCATTAGCAGTTACAAGAAATTCTTCAATGCCTTTGCGGTCTAGTTATATTACAGCAATTATTGTTAGTCTTATCAAAGCTTAATCTAAATACAGACAGCCGGTACAAAATTTTCTAATACCTTTTGTACTTGTAGTGAAATAAATGATTTAGCTGATAATTAAGCAATAATTTTTATTAAGTTAACTTTATGCTACCCATATAAAACGTTGAGACAATCTTCAAATTTTGTTTATTTTCAGAGCTGAAATGGTAAAAATATAATAATATTTTTATTTCAACTATTGAGAAATATATTGAAAATTATACGTGTGTGTATCTAAATTTTATAATAATAATAAAAATCATCGGCGCATATTCCATTTTTCAAGAATTGTCAAGCAAACCCTATCGCTAAACTATTATACCAGGTGCATTGGGATATCAACAAATTAAAGTAAATATATAGTGACATGGTATGATGTGTGCATTTCTATGATTTAATATGCGGAACATGAGCTTTGATATGGTCTTCTCAAACTACGAAGCGCCACTCAGAACAAGTCAATACTTTGTTCCTCAAAAAAAAGGCGAGCTGCTTAATCACACCGACTTCCTGCGCGTGAAATTAGACATGTATACTCGTACATACAATCTAGATAAATATAGATGCAATTTTAAAAGAAGAGGTATAATAGTGCTTAGAATATATAGTATCATTAATAATTTAGGTATTTTTTGTTAAAATGTAAATTTGGAAAATAATATGATTAATATATGTCTCGTGAATCTTTTGTTATTTTATATTTTTATAACTATATTAAATTCAAATTATTCTTTATTTCGCACTATATATATATATGTATAGTCTGTTAATATTTTATTTAAATATTCTCTTTTTTTAATGTTTCTATATTGACCGATAACTTTTATTTTAATGGTTTTGACCAAAAAAAATACTTATTTCAGTTTATTGATAAAATTATATGGAAATAGATTCTGAAATCGATGGCTTAAAATCAAACAACGCTATCTACAAAAGTGCAACTTTACAGGAGAGTAATTTTTTTATTTCCTTTACTATTAACAAAGTAGATGAGGAATGTTCAAATATTATAACTTGTTGTTATTTGATAATTTTATTTTACTTTGACAAGAACGCTAACAGCTTATACAGTCTTTTTATATTAAATAAAGGTAACTTTATGTAATTAACGTTCAGCTTTACAGACGATTTAAGAAGAAATTAGAAAATATTGACATATCGTTGTTTGACAATTATGTAGCCAAGAACATAAAATAACATTATCAACGCATTTTTGCATATAGCATTATTTAAGCTACGAAATGCTCTTTTAATTGAATGAAATTAAAAAAATATACAATTTACTTCTTGAAATTTTTTAAATAATCATTTTCAAATACCAGAGGCATTCGTTTAAATAACCGAAATGTGAGTTAAATTATTATCGTATTTTTTCGAGTTTAAAACGAAAATTTTAAATTATTATTTTGCAATGCATTTTATCATTGATGACGTCTTACGATTGCGGTCAAAAATACGATATACTCGTACATAATGATGGCTGGAAGTAGTAGGAAAGAGATC
>JAPMAE010000124.1:14673-25862 GCA_036584705.1 Rhyacophila sp. 25_7 | reverse complement strand
AGGCTATAAAGTTTAAATTTCGTAGCTGGCAAAAGTTTTTTCATATGCATTTAAAACCAGGACATGAATCAAAATTGATTGAACTAATAACTGACAATTATAACTCGTAAAAAGAAACTTGTCAAAACAATCTTTATATTATGAAGATTTATATGTGTCGTTTCGGAGCGGACATATAAACAAAAAATAAATAATAATACACGTTTTTCTATTACTTACGCAAAATAGTAAATTTCTTATTTACTTTTTCAATACCCTTTTAAAATATTGAAAGTTGAAAACTTCCTAAGAATAAAAATATGTATGTTTATATATATACGAGTATATTTAATTTGCTGGCTCGCTCTATTCAGTATTGTCATCTAGTTCACGTGGGATTTCTTACAAATACTAACAATGTTGAAAGCGGATTTTAGGTAAAATAAAAATAAATTATTTATGAGAATATATAACAAAAAATATGTTAAATAAATGTCAATACTATTATGCTTAAAGTATTAAAAGTATTTTCAGATGCTCTTAATACATATGCTTCCTACCATCGATCAATAAAACCAACTTCACGGGGCCAAGATTATAATATGTAATCTTTTCATTGGGTTATATCAACATGTCTGATACCAGTTCGTAAAATACAGTGCTTATTAAATCACGTGAAATTTTTCATTAGACGTGCAATAAAAGTCTATAAGATGATGACAGGTGAAGTGAACGAACTCACCTAGTCGTAAAAAGGCGATAAATTATATGGCCCAAACACAGCCTACAAATTCTTCTTTTTCCGGTTTTATACCCACTTACTTGACTTTATTTTTTTATTATACTACACCAATACAGAGAATATACGAAATCTTATAGAAACTGGTCATTTCATATTATTATTTATCGACATTTTTGACACCTAGGGGTAAAGCAAAATAAACACCGAATGAGGTAGCCGGATTTGACTGTAAATTGTTTCATTTAACAAATTCAGCTATACGTTACTTCTTAAACAAAAGAATAAAATTGAATATTTATCGGCCATAATAAGTTTGGTTATAAAAAGTATTAAAAAAAAAAAACAAAAAATTTATGGCAACAACAAAAATAGCCACACCCCACATACGAAATCTCAAATATGAAAAAAAAAATATAATACTAACAAACACATTTTTGCGGACAAATACCATACATATACTAGTATTACAAAATATATCTATCGTGTTTAGACAAAAAGGCTTAAGCCTAAGTTTTTTGAAAAGTGATTTTATTTAAAAATCACAATGTACACAACTAAATACACGTTATTTCAAAAGGAATTAAGCCGAAAATGCCGAATTATTATCAAAATTCAGTTTCAGATTTAGAAAAAACGACCTACTAAGTTTGAATGGAAAGGAAAAAAGCATAACACATCAAGTTTAAAGATTTTTCTTCAATAACATTTGTAATTTTGTGACCAGGAAAATAAAACACCAATTTATTGGTAAATGTGACTGACTAAAAAGCATTAAAATACGTTTTTTGTACTTCATGTAAAATTTATTTTGTGAGGGTTAATCCTTTTTAGCTAAAAACGAACGATAATATAAGTCTATTTAATATTGGAAAAATGTATACAATAACTTGTGTAGTATCACTATTTAAATCCAGCTGTTTCGCAAACCGAAAGTGAAATGAAAAAAAATATGTGCAAAATAATGCAAATGATCATTAGACAATGTACTCGTACTACAATTTATATAGGTAAATATTGTTCCTTCTAATACTATCATATTGCTTTGTATAAAGATCAGTTGATATGTAGTTTATTGATTTATAGTTTCGGATTATTATAACAATTGAGGGGCGTATTTCCAAAGTGAACTTATTCCACTTCGACAAATTTGTAGCAAATACCAAAAAACTGTTTACGGTGTCGAGATTACGTATTTTTTGTTAGTTTTATTTCAAATTCTATTTTTCACTACAAATGAATATAGCAAAACATATATATACTATCGATATCGTAAACAGTTTTTTGACATTTCCCACAAATTTGTTGAAGTGGAATAAGTTCACTTTGGAAATACACTCCTCAATTATTAGACAGACGATATGACGCATACTACTATAACTTGTCTAATACAAATATATATTTAATTATAAGCCATTATTTCTGGCATTATCTTGGGATAAAGTAGGTAAGTATGTCCGTATTGATGATGACACGAAGGAAGTATGAATACATAAAAAAATCGTAAGCCGGATTACATTTTCTTACTAGAATATATACACAAATATAATGATAAGTAAAATCATAAATCAAATAAGTTTTATCAATATTAAAAACTATATAATTTTTATACTACTCTAATAAATCTACTTCGGTACCTTTGGATAAAATATCATAAATTATTAACGCAGTATAATATAATATAAAACGTCGTCTACTTTCAATTTTATGTATAAAGCCAACTTTGTTTAATTAGAAAAACTGAATCATCAATAATGTTTTATAATCACATCTGCTTCGAAACGAAACATACGGATCTCCACAATGTGAAGATTGTTTTTGACAGTTTTTTTACGAGTAATAATTAACAATTATTAGCTTTACCGTTTCGGGTTCGTATCCTGGCTACAATACAAATGAATAAACTTTTTAAAAATTTTGGCCTCGAAGCCGTTACCCCCGCTTGCTAGGCGTACGCGCTAGCCACTAGCCTAACGAGGGCAAATACGATAGTGTACCTAAAAATTAATAAGAATAAATATTATAAAAATAAAGATTTCTATTTTAACCATTATATTTTGTATCTTATTATATAGAAATAAAAATATGACATTTTTTTAAAAATAGACTGATAAAAATTACCTGATCATAATAAGGTCACTAGAAAATATCTTTACATTCCCCTTCTACCAATAAGTGTTATCACCGGAGAAAATATTTTTTTAGGTTAAATTCCGTCAAAATACTCGTAGTTTCCTGTAATATTTTTTTCATCGATTCGAATTAACGAGAAAAAAAATATGAACACAAAAGTTAGCATATCATATTCAATGAGAATTTAAAAAAGAAAATTGAGATGCGATTTAGGTATTCTTGGCACGTGGCCAAGCCAAGTCCAAGGTCTCATTTTCACTTTCGGCGTAATGGTCCATCCCCATGTCACTTCATTTTGCGTATAGTCGTACCACCACACTTCCAGAATTCACAACATTTATTTTAGAAACTTATTAAACGATTATTTTGATACGCCGTAAAGTGCCATGATTCACTACCATACAGTAGCACTGTCAGTATACAAGCGTTGAATATGCGGCATTTGGTTTTAACCAAGTACAGCTGTGAGTCTTAAATATTTCACTTAGAGAAGGTTGCTCCACCAACTACCATTCGGACAGCGAGGTTCGTTTGCAAAGTGCCATTTTCCATGATGTTCACCCCCAGATATTTAAAGCTACGCTAAATATAATTACTAAAAATGTTACTTGCTTTGTTGAGCCAATGTCTTATACCTAAACATTTCGTCCAGTTCCGAGAAAACACTTCGTTATACTGAAATGTTTGTTACTTCAGAATTCATTATAAGGCGATTTTATGTTTCTTAATAAAATACTACTACCAAGCATGTGTATTTATTTAAAAATAAATGCAGTGTGCTCAAGTCGAAAAGTGATGATAAAGCCTTTTCTCATATGAAGATACTTGTACATTTAGGTAGGAAGTAACTAATTAGATTTTGAATTATGCGTCAAGTTTCTTCAGATTCATAACTACATATAATACGGAAGTATAAAAAACGTTTATAATTTAAATGTACATAATTGATATATTGCTTGACATAAATTGATGGAACTTCCTATAACGTCAATACGAAATAAAATTTCACACAGGAATCTCACATGTTTACCACAACTAAGTACGTATCGTTCATAACTATAAGATGACCCAGAGAATTGTACCGAAACCGGGAGTTTAATGGCCGTTTACCGTAAAAGCAAAAGCGGTATGTCATAAATCAAAATAATATATTCATCACTTTGCGCAATTAGCCAAGATCACTAACGTGAGTGCCTATTGCCGTCATCAGGTGCTGTCAATCTGCGATAAAATTATTATTCGATATTTATGTTTTTGACATAGGTGAGGGTCATTACCACCAGTATTAACTCTTTCACCTTTCATCAAATCTGAGACATACTGATATTCTTTCAGGGGTATACCATGACTAAATTAACGTTAAGGTGACGAGCATATTGAATAAATAACATACTTAAATAATGATTAGGTCGAACATTTCAGTGTCGACGCCATTGCAGCAGATACGAGTAAGTCCAAAGCAAACAAATCTAAAGGCTTCTCTGCTTTAAGCTCAACTAGGACCCAGGATGGGTCCTTTGTGGTGGTTCCTAGTGGCTAGTTCCTAGGCTTCAAATATCTTTCAGAAATATAATACGTCTACACACACACATACATATATAAACAAAATATTGCACACTATATCTGCAAAATGAATTATTATAACAAAAATTATAAAACAAAACACGACAAAATCGTCTTTATCCTCACAAAGCAACATTAGGATCGTCGATAAATTACATTACGCTCTTGAGAGGGAGGAAGGGGTAACAACCAAAGTCTACTCCGCATTACAACGGGGAGGGTGGGTTAATTGTTAGTGTTACGTAATATTTTTTTATTTAAAATCTCGTAAATTTTAATCCTATTTAATAATGTGTAAACTACGTAAACTTTGAAAAGTGTGAGAGGAGAGGAATCAAGCTGAATGTCTACATGGCGTAACACAGAGAAGAGAGGGGGTTAACAAAAGTAACGTGGTTTATGGATGCTCCCTTAAGACGAACTGTAAATCTTCCTAAATTAACTAGATGACAAAACATTCAAGTTCAAATCGAAAAGATGTCAAATACATATTAAGCTATTATAATAAGAAATATTAAACATTTTTTTTTTCAAATATAATAATTTCAATCATAGGAGTGTAAAATAGGTCAATGTAGGCGATTAATATCTTCGATGACAGATTAACTGACTTAAAAATCAATAATATCGTCTGCGAGTCGCCACAAGGCGCTATATTTATTAAAAATACTTTTAATAGCCTCTATAAGTTTTATTGTTAAATGGCTAACACCAAGAAACGCGAATTGATACAAATGAATCCACATGTTAATACGGTTATTCGTTAATAATGCTCGTCGATGGTTGATACGATTCGTTTGAAATCCACTTAGGAGGTGCAAGAATTCAATTACAATGAACGGATTAACAAATTCGCAGAATAAAAAGTGATATATTTTAAATATTATCCACTCAACAATCATTATTATTATTCGCTCGATTGGTAGACTAAAAAATGAAAAAACAAACTTCCGTAGGAGTACGGCAACACCTCCCGATTTGCATATCGCGAAGGTCGCCAATCAAAATTCCATTTAGCGAGATAGTTAGTTTTTTTGTGAAAAATGTTAGAAAGCAGCTTTGAGTTGATTCGCTGTGTTACTTAAGGTTAAATTATAGTAGAACGATTCATTGAAATTATTCAGTATAGATTAGTCACAGCAAATATAACGTATTAAAATTAAGTCTCTTGAACTAAAATTGACTCGCTTAACAATAAAAATAAGGAACCACACATAAAATAAATGGTAAACGACACCTCGCCGAGATAGCTCATAGCGTTGGATATGTGATATAGTTTTTTCTTTGCATTTCGTTAAGTATGTAAGACGTATGATAAGAGCTTTTCGTCAGTAATTTCATATAATATTTGTTTTAGATAAAATAACGTTATCAGCTGTTACAACCGTACTCGAAATATGTAATTAAATAGTGTTTTGTCATATCTCACTTTTCTTAAAGAATACTTGATCAATTTCAACACGGCAGCAGAATATTGCCTTGTCAAAAAGAAACAAGGCTAATAAAAACACATCTTCCTTTCCTTCAATGCGGATATCAAACCAGTTTCACAGTATGAGCCCAGTCGTAACAGTTACCCGCTCATTTCTCCGGACTAAGTATTGTTTCGTCTTACCTACAACTGAATGGGAGCATTATTACATTCGTAACAATGATAACATAACATTACGAATGATTTCATTCTGCACTTAACCTACTCTTGATTGATTGCAGCAAAGATATTCTCTTCGTCTTACGGCCTGTGCTATATACTTAATGAGGAACTTGAGGAAATTATTTAAAAAATAAACAATGGTTCAATTTTTAGTGAAATCATACACATGAGTTACTTTTATTTCAATAAAAAACTGTTTTGGAATAGACAGATCATTATAATGCAGAGTAATTCTATATATTTATAAAAAAAACTGCTGATTGTTTCTTTTTCTACGAGTTTTATTCAATCTAATATTTTCGGCATAAGAATAATTTCGAAAAAATCATGTCAAAATACGTATTTTACATTATGGGAAATTTACCAAAAGATGTAATAAAAATGAATCCGATATTCCTGTAACAAGTGAGTTTACCTTATAATTGAAGTTCATATTTATAATATAATAACAACTTGTTTTAATTATATTAACGAAAATAAATCAATGAATATTAAATAGGAAGGTATATATGTTCAATTTATATATATATATACAACTATCTAGAAAATATTAAAAATTTATAATATTTATTACAATATGCATAATTTCATTCTCTGTCAATCATTGATGCCAGCCATAATGTAAGCCATTATCCAAATTATTACAGTTTTATATAATTTATTATTTAATTTTAAACATATTACTGTTTCCCCGTAAATAATACCCGCTCTGAAAAAAAAACCTATCATGATTTTTAAGGATGGTTTTCATATAAGCCCTACCCCTAAAATAAGACCTAGTAAAAATGAAAGATATTCCAGAACAGGACAAAGTGACTGTACTGGAATAGATGTACTGATTTTTATATTTTGTTATATATATTTATATGTTACATTTTATTTTAAAATATACTCTATACTACTTATATGTATGTTGTACACTGAACTATCAAATAAATAAAAAAATGATAATTAAAAACATAGATTTCTACAATTATTTCCTTTTACATGAAAAACTTCTTTTATCTTTTTGGGGTATTTCTCGTAAACATGTAATCCCTACTTTGAAAAGAAGCCCTAGTGCTTTTCTGTCTACAAAATTAATATAAGACCAGGTCTTATTTTCAGGGAAACATGGTTTATTTAAATGGTTATATTTGTTAGCACAGTAAACAAATTTTAAAAGTGTCTTAACGCACAAAACCAGTATTGGGTTTTTTAAACATATATTGTGGATAAAGTATGTAAGGTTGTATTATTATTTAGGAGCACATTATATATATACCATATATTAATATATTACCATTAAAATTTTTGCATTATAATTATATATTCTTTTAACCATATCCGCTCCGTAACGAGGCATATGGATCTCCACAATTTGAAGAATATTTGTGGCAGTTTTTTCACGAGTAATAATTGTCAATTATTAGCTCAACTATTTTGGGTGAAAATTGGAACCAGCACGGGTCTTAAACCCGTGATCCCTGCTTCCTAGGCACACACGCTTTCTACTAACTAGTCTAACGAGGGCGACAATTATATATAAACGAATAAAAGGAAAACTTTAAATATACGTTTATAGATTGGCATCTTCTATATTGTATACAATACGGAAAAAATAATGGAGGATAAAAACAAAGATAATTTTTAATTTAATTGTTTATCATTACAAATAAGTAAATGGTTTATATGGTGACCGCATATTAAGAAATGATTTAAGATATTCAAAAATGTTTTTGAAATTTTGAAATTTCTAAAGATTTAGAAAGGGCGGATACTTAATTTCTCTCCATTAAATTAGAATGATATGTTAAATTTTCTTAGATAAAATTCCAATCAAAAAAGGTAATTAAAGTGAAAAACGCTTCGACAATTCTACGAATAAAATAAAATAAAATACGAGACCATCAATTAACACATCCTAAATGTGCCATATCCAATCGTCGAATTAACAGTTATGATACTAAAACTCCGTTTCTGATGTGTATTTTATATTAATTATGTTAATGTTAATTGAATTAACGATACCTTATCTCGAGTTACTAATTTGTGAGATATAAAAACCGAATGCTTTTATTTTCTTCGATGCTGTGAGTAAAAAAATCAGCGCCTTCTATAATATGTGTATCCGATATAATAAAAAATGTAGATGCGGCATGCATAGAAGAGACTTTGTATTATAAAAAGTACATACGATTCTGTATGTTTAAAACTCAGCAGATATATCTACTTTGACTATGGAATGTTTTTGAATATTTTTGACAGTTTTATTATGTAGAATTAAATCTGGAATATCTTAAATGATGTGCTTGTCGCATCTTACATTTCTCAGTTGATATGGCGCAGGTAGTTTCTTCACTGCACGCTGGACGGTCAAACCCGGGCCACAGGTTTCTATCATAGAGCCATATACGTAAAGATAACAAGTTTCGCGGCTCAACTAAACTTAACGACCGCCAAAACGACCGACTACAGTGAAGTAGGGATGCCAAAAATTAATATTATATTTTTATCGTAAGTAACTTAATATATAAAAGCTATAATTTCACATTTTAATATTACATTATTTACCAATAACAGTAATATGATTTCAGATTGATTTCATAAAATTGAGAAAGAATAGTTACATTACCTTCTAATAACATATAAAGACAGTAATGATTATTACCAAAACAGGATTTTGTTTGATTTAAGTGTATGTATTTAATAAATATATTGGTAAGCTTTATATATTGTATTTTATTTGTATATATATTATTTTAATATGTTATAAATATCACAGGTTTAGCGACCTTAATCGGGGCCGTGAAGAGTTTTCTATGGACCCACTAGTAGAAAAAAGAATTCAATATTTCTTTTGTACATTTTGAACAGTGTGTCGAAATCGTGAGCCATTAAAGGGTTGGAAACTTGTTTTATAGACGAATACATTTGAAATATTTGTTTTTATATAACGACTTAATGGCTGGAGAGAGAGAGAGCTAGTGACCGAGATGCCTAGAGGGAGGTTGTGCAGTCAGATTAGGACCTGAATGGATCGTAGCACCAATTTTTAATAATAATAATGACTAAATACCATTAAATTGCTGATGTTTAGCATATTATAGTGATATTGATAATAAAACTTTTCATAGATAATTCAAATAGTTGAATGAATAAGAAAAAACCTTCCATTTTATGGGAAAGACCATTTCTTAATTTTTTAATTACTAAAAATATGACATTAAAAAAGTGAAAAACAATACATTTTAAAAATAATGACATAATGCTCAAAGAGTATTTTAAAGTACTATTACGTGGATAGATTAGTGAAAAACGAAATGTAAAAAAACTGCCTTCATGTAAAGCAATAAACCTAGTATGAACTTCGAGAGCGTATTAATAGTTGTCATTAGTATTTATTGCTAGCTACCTTTTTAATGAGAAATCAGATGAAACTCTAAATAATGTCCTACGTATTGAATACTACTTCTATACTTAATGTCTGATTTTGTTGTCATATTATGTGTTAATAAAATGCAATATAAATGTGCCAGCCCTGTCAAAACATATGAGCATATCATCAATACCGAGGCATTCGGAGTCTGAGAGTCAATGCCAATTAATGTAAACAGCGCAAGAGCCGAGAGCCATAATTAATTTCACAGATAGAGGCGACCATATTTGCACTTATATGAAAAATCATGTGGAAACGTTCACCTGGCTGCTCGATAACACTCGTTATATCGGACACGAGCATGTTATTGTTTCATAACATTTATAAATGGTCAGAAGTTCAATGTTGGAATAGGTTGAAAAACAAACATCTCAGTGAATCAATATTAATTATACTACAATAATTTAAATATTTTTGCTGAGCAATTGCACAATATTTTTCCATAGTAGTTTTTTTATAATTTTGAACTGAAGTGAATATGAATTATACAGTGTCATAATAAAATGCGTAAGAACAAATATTGAGAAGAAATAAAAAAGAAAACTGATATTCAGTATACTCTCGATCGGTGTTTCTCAATCTCTTTTGGTCCGCGACCCCCTTTTGCACTTAAAATTTTCAAAGGACCCCCTGACGAATGGGTATGTGTAGAAAAACATCCCGGAGTGGGTGGTTTAATTTAAATTCCGATGGAGTTAATTTCTTTTGTTTAATTACATTGAAACACTAAAACACTGAAACATAATTTTGATTAATAGCAGATTTATATTAATAAAAATTTATAACTTACCTTTAGTACATCTTTGAATAAAATATTCTATATGTATTTTCTACGACTCCCAAATTTTCGCCACCTTGAGAATCAAAGCTCTGGATCAACGATTGTTAACTAGTATTCCGCGAGGATATTGCATGTGCTCCATCAAATATGGATTAATGGAAGGTTGGTGAACCATGCAGCAGCATTATATTTAGATGAGTTTGTTTTCTTACCATTAATAAATAAAATAAAAACGAAAAAATGCGAGAAGCTTACAAATTTAAACGACAAAATGAGGGAAGCTTTATCAATTGCGAGTATTAGTTATCCTTGATATTTCTAAAATATGTAAATTGCATGTAACTCAAGTACCGAATTAATTACATTTTTTGGTAATTATAGTTATTTTATTACAGATACATTTTTAGAAAATATATACAGTATAATATACATATTGATATTTTTAAAACGGTGCTTAATTTTTTAGTTTTTTTTGTAATCTGAATTTTTTCTGAATAAAAAATGACACGTTAGTCTTATGACTTTAATGATTTTTGTACTCTGCGAAGTGTTCCGTGACGAAGAGGTTAATAACTACTGCCCTAGATAAGTCGTGCTTGAATTTAATATTTAAAAAATATTATCAATTAGATTTTTTTTGGATCCATCTGAGGTAAGTAAAGTGTATGAACTAAGAAACTCCAAAATTTGGTAAATATATTACGTTTCATACCAATGAAATATGAATGTTATGGGCAGTACAATCTAAAAGTCTGCTGGGCTACATGCAAGCCCACATGCCATACGTTGAGTATAAAGTGTTAACTATTGTAAAGAATGGCTTCTAATAATAATAAAAAAATACTAGAAACGCAGAAGTTGACATTTTATTAGAGACAACTTATGAGACAACGATAAGTTATACTTTTGGCATCAAGTTCAG
>JAPMAE010000124.1:0-11531 GCA_036584705.1 Rhyacophila sp. 25_7 | reverse complement strand
GTGTGCTTAATTTCAGAGCGGATACGGTTAAAAGAATGAATGTACTCGTAATATTGATTATTTAGAGACAAATATTTTTGCTTTTCAAACTATGCTTTAGTATAATCTTTAATAAAACGTAAGTAAAGAATCTTCTCTTTATTATATACGAGTATGTTAATCCTAAGTTATGCATTTATTGGAAGCTATTCTTGTTTTAACCTTTTCTGTATCAAACAACGTCATAACTCGGAAAAGTGTGAAACTTTAAGCAAAAATAGAACCTTAATAGTTATTTTGAAAGTAAATTGAATCTTTCTTTGTCATGACTTTGTTTTTAATGATCATATTATAGTCATATCTCTACCTTTTTATAATTAAAATCATCAAAAATGTTTAAATTTACCTAGGAAAATACGTTTTAAGTTGTGCGAGTTAGCTCGCTTCTGGCACTTAATCAGTTAGCCATGTCCGATCCGAAACGAAGATGGATCTCAATAATATAAACATTGTTTTTGATAGATTGTTTACAAGTAATAATTATCAGTTATTAGTTCAACTAATTTGGTCATGTCCTAGTTTCAAACGCACATTAAAAAGCATGTGTAATTATTTCCAGTTAGGGATTTTAACCCTAGACGCTTGGCTTGTGAGTCGGATTCGCTATCCACTTACCTACGTGGGTGACATTAGCAGTAGCTATTATCTCCACGTAAAGTTATAGTAAATATAAGAAACAAAGTGATAGATAGACACTTTAAACTTTTATTATACGAGTATGTTGAAACTATTGCAACTTGCGGAAACGGACATGGTTTTATTAAATTTCATTTAATAAGTATATGAAACTGTGCTATCTCAAATATAAAGTATAATATATAATTGAATGAACTTAAATATGAGGTAATCAGAAAAGGAATTTTAATTTATGAAATTCTTAGTGCTAAATTGATCGATCTTAAAGAAATTTGCATGATCTTATTACGCTTTACTAATAAGGTGTAATACTCGTACATAGTTGACACTTAGTGCAAACCATTTCAACATAGCATTTAGTATTAATCAAGTACAGGAAAATCATTTAAATAAAAACGAATAAATATTTATATATAAATATACAACAACAAGGATATTAAGATTGAGACCATGTGTGGTTGTTACACCCTTATTTTTTTTAAACTTTATTCTCGCTCTATAATGATTCGATCAAATTGTAAAACTAACGACAAAATATCTCACGCAACTACTTATGATGAGGGTATATTTTTATATGTTGTGTCTGTGATGTAGATAATGAGAAAGATCACACATTTTTTAAATATCCAAGATACATATGCCCTTTTGAGTTCTCACACTGGTATCACATTGCTTTACTATTTATTATATGTATTTAGCATCGAAATAAACCATACAATTTCAATATGTCGTATAAATAAGTATTTAAGAAAATCATGAATAGTTTTGCTAGTTATTTAAGTAAAAGTTCATCTTCATTAGTATTCAGCAAATAATTTGTTAATTTATTGATTATAAATATCTGTATCTGGAAGGGAAGCTACACTGTGTCAAAAATGGCACTTATTCACTATGGATGTTCAAAGTCGTTTTAGTATTGCTTCCCTCTGATAATCTCGTATATAACGTAGTGTAGTATTCCTTTCGTTATATTCTTTTTTAGTAAGGTTATGACATAACTGAGTATATCATTGAAAAGAGCGGCGCATGATTATACTACACTATGTCGATATCTCAAGTTTGCCAAAATTTAGATAGCGTAGTTTACCTCCTACAGATATAGTCACTTATAAAGTACAATATTTTTGAAAAATATCTCGAATAATTGTTTCCCTCACAAAATCAACATACTTACGTTCATTTAAAGTTTTTAAGACTGAATATGGCTTATTGGTGATTTATACATTTTCGTATAAAGTATAAGAATGTGTGAAAACATTATTACAAACAAAAAACTTTGATCGATATCGGGTATAATATGTTAGTGTTTTTACGAGTATTTCATGGCGAATAATTCTTTTTTGTTTGTATTCTACTGCACATACATATACACGGCGTTATACTTAGTATTATATTTAGTGGTGGGTCGTTACAGAATTAAAATACAAAAGAGTATCGTTAGATCACGATATAAACGAATATGTGAAATTACAGTGTCTTCAATGGGTAAACGAAAGAGAAATGCTTTGTAAAACTATTAGTGTCAAATTCAGAACTGAGAAAATTACAAATATGTACTCGTAAGTGTACCTACAATAATGGATTAATCACAGCTGGTGATGATGATAATGATTAAGTAACACAGTATATGCAATTATTTATGGGTAGATTTTTTAAAATTCAATAAATAAATACATAATTTGCAAATCAGGCAAAGATTCTATACGCAAGAACAAGGGGAGATAAAGATATATGCGTCAGATTCTCCGTATCGACACAAAGCTAAGACCTTTATTCACTCATTAAAATTCCTTGGCAAGAGAGGCTTATCGACATGGTCGTGTCGTTGGTCTAGTTTAGTTAATGCGAGTTTTTATTACCCTGACAGCGGTCATTAATTCAAGCTCGACTGTCCTCGGCATGTCCACTTCGCGCGACATTCAATTTTTCAATTTTAATGCTATCTTTCTATGTGGGCCTCCAAATCCCAACGGAAGCCGTCTTGACAATGTTTTACTTCATGTCGGACAAACTAGACGTAAACAGAGCTTGTCCATAAATATACTATTACTCGTATTTGGCAACAACTACAGTACACAAAAAGTCATATACGAGTACATGTAAACTGTGGTGAATTACGAAATTGAATTGTTTAACCAACACCTTCCATAGATGATTGTCTGGGTAAAAAATAGATACAGGTCCAACTTTTGCCTTTTTATGATTGCGTACAATAGTGTGAAATATAAAATGTAATAAATCGAGGAATAAGTTAGTACAAGAAAATGTCACTGAAAGTTATCAAACAAAGATTTTCATTTAAAATTATATAAGTTATGTAAAAAAATCGGAATAGTTAACAGAGATAATTCGTCCAGAAGCTTACTGCAGGAACTATCCATTGATGTATCGAAACATATCCTTCAAGAAATTACTATTTTTTTAATATTTCAGATAATATAGTTGAATACAGATTTTACGTATATAATAGATTTTGCAAGAAGTACTTAATAAATAACAAAAAGTTGGAAATATGTTGTTTTATTATCACGAACAAATACGTACAGCACTTATTAAATTATCATGCTTTCACTTTCAATATGGGCTTTTATACCGTATTATTACAGATATAAATTTATGCAACAATTTAAAAATATGTATGTCACTTTAATTTAAGAAAGAATCTTATAAGATGTGATCAGTAGGTATTTAAACAATATGCAATATGTAGTTCATTTTTCGTTGGTTGCATTAAGTTTAAGAAATGATACCGTAGACGATCATCAACGGTAATAAATATTTTTAACAAACATGCTTTACAAAAAATATCTTATAAACGAAAGCGGTCTCGATAAATGAAATGTTTTTTGGAAAAAATACTACAATACACGCAATACAGACTTGTAATAAACGTTTTATATCTTTCTTTAAAATAAACTTTTTAGATAATGAAATTTTATAATTCATAATTTATTAGAGAGTTTTAAAACACCGTGTATCATTAAACCTGTGTCATTCTTATATTAATTGTGTCACAAAGTTGTATCGAGTTAAAAAAAATTATCGTGCATTGGTCCCAATTATGAGTTCAACGCTTTTTGTTGCGAGAATTCTCGTAAAAAAATAACTCCTTACAAAATCTTCACACACCGTAACTCTTATCATGTTTTAATGGACTATTAATTATGTTACAAGCCATGGCATACTTTACGCAATATATCACTATGAAAAAAATGCCCCGGAAAAGGTTTATAACGTAGGATTTTGAAAAAATATAATATATATTGTAGTCCCAGTAACGGGATGCTTTGCGCCTAAAAAGGTATGTAATGTCAGCTTTTATTATACATTTATTGCATATGAAATAATAAAAATCAAAGGAAATTCATCAATGACTAGAGATTAACATTGTATCTAAATGCAAGTAATATAATGATTTTAAAATTAAATGTTTTGGTCGATATTAATACTTGGTCGCCTTGGCAGGTGAGTGGATAGCACATCGGACTTAGGAGCCGAGAGTCTAGGGTGTAAATCCCATAGCTGGCAAAAATTGCACAGGTTTTTTCATGTATAACTAAAGCCAGGATACGGACTTAATTTGTTGAACTGACAATTATTACTCGTAAAAATTCTGTCAAAACAATCTTTACATTTTGAAGATCCATATGCTTCGATTAGGAGTGAACATAATTAAAAGAAAATGAAATACGTACAGTTATTTTCAATTTATCATATATAGATTAATCTGTACTGAGCACAATTATATCAAAATTAAATATATATGAAACAAGAAGAAGAAAATTGTTAGCTTTAGAATATGATAATGATGAAATTAAGGGTTCATGTCAACTGCATAACTACTCTACAAACTTGTCTCTCTATGGCTCGATTCTTCTAGTCGTTTATACTCAATAGGTCTGCATTTGTTAAGTTGATGTTCACCCTATTCTTTCGCGGAAAAGACCTTGTGGTCTAATAGAGTTTACAAAATACGAACTATGAGCCAATTGCTTGAATAGCTCGGCTAAGTACGAATGTGAAATCTTCAGTTTTCTTTTACTGATTCAAAATATCGGTTTGGAGTATTTTATTTTGAAATATTTAAAAAACTTATTTTGTTTCTTCGTCAACCTCTAAGTTTAACATCTATAACTTTATCTTCTACGGTCGCGTTATAAACTCGTAATTTAGTTTTTTTAGACAGGATTCCGTAAATTTGAATCAACTCTTCAGAATTCTTATGGACTGCTGGCGAACTCTACGACCATCATGTTATTTTCAGAAATATTGATTCATAAAGCACATTATGACAACAATATAATTCATAATCACTTTTCTCTTATAATAGTGTTAAACGATCAGTATCTTCAGAAATAATTATTATCCTCCATTACAATTACTGAAAGTTTCATAAAATTGAGCGAGAAAAATAGTATGCATATTGCATACGAATGTATAAAACAGGAAAATATTTAAAAGTAGCGGAATATAAATGTATTTATTAAAAATAGTTAGGTATTTGTCTAATAAAACAAATAATAATAATAACATGACGCAAGTATCAGACAACGAATAAACTGCATAAATTTGATTCGGCCATTATATTAAATAAATTAACATATTACTGCTATCATAGGTGATATTTTGGAACACAAATACAGAAGTGTGAATAAAACGATACGCAAATTATGCATCTACTAATTTTATCGCTATCGAATATGGTAACTTAAAACTCCATAAAAAATTCTAAAAAGTGTAGTAGTCGTCGAATTAACGGCCATTTGTAATTTCAATTATAAATATCATTTACCCATAAAAGTATTTATTTCGCAATCTCTTAATATCGAATGCGTCACTTCTCTCGAACCCAAAATAAATAAAAATTGAGTATTAAAGATAAAGAGCTACTGAATAGTTAGTTATATTTATAACGGCTTTGTTCATATGAGTCGTCCATGAATCACGTGACGTTATTAAGAGGGTGGGAGGGGTGACCACCATCATCTATAAACGTTATAACGGTGAAGGTGGATTACCTTTTAATGTTACGTAACACTTTTTCCTCTCAGAAAGTGGACAGGAGTTGATAGTAAATTTCATTCCTATTTAATGTGAAAAGTTACGTAACATTTATTGGTGGGGAGTGGGGGTCAAGCTGAATGTTTACGTGATGTTACATCGAAGGGGAGGGTAAGAAAAAACGTTACGTGGATTATGGACGACCCATATACAAATGTAACAAACAACTCATACATACAAGTAACATAGCAATAAAGCATTCATTCTTTTTTTTATTCTAAAACGAAGCATATATTCCTCTACAATTTGAAGAATGTTGACAGATTATTTAATGAGTGAAAATTGACAATTATTAGCGCTATCCATTTGGTTCATGTCCTGGTTTCAATAGCACATGAAAAACCTTATGCGATTTTCGCCAGCTACGAGATTTGCACCGTAGACCCCCGGATCGTGAGTCGGATGCGCTATCCACTCACCAACAAGTGCAACCAAATATAAATATAAACCAAAATAATTTTTTAGTTGGCACGTACTGCATTTTTAAGGTAATATTTGAATTGTGCGTAGAAACACAATAATTAAAACAAAATAGTCATAGTTTCAAAATGTCCTTCACAACGGTAAATGTTAAATTCGAAAACACTTTCCATAAAAAATCAATAAATAATAAAAAATATGGTACTAACAGACTACTATGCAATTCGATATATATATATTTTTAATTGTGAAAAAATCGCACCTTAGAAGAACAATACATTGTATTGGTTATGGATTATTCACTATTTTTATTATTTATGACTTTATTTATATCAATAAACAATGGCAACAAATATTACTTAAATAAATATTTAAGTAAAAGTTTATCACTCATTGTCATAGTAAATGTTTTATATCGGCGGTCAAAATAATTTAATTTTTATTTATAGATAACTAAAAATAGCCATAAAATGTAAAAGTAAATCATTTAAGACGAAAACATATTTCAGCACGTGTGTTTACGTGTTAAAAGATTACCAATGTATTTATTTAATATTAACACAGTAAGCCCAGGCGCGCACTTGCGATTTATAATCGCAAGATTGTTTTGTCGCCAAAATGGAACACATTATTTTTAATTGGAACGCACGCATATGTGACTAATAAGTCGCAGCTTTTTGTATGGCGCATTTCGGCTACTAAAAATTTGCGCGATTATAAATCGCAAGTGCGCGCCTGGGCTAAACGTCAGAATGGAAGCAACAATACTGTACATTCGTATTATAATGTAACATATAATTGCTATAAACAGTGAAAAGTGGATTCTTATTTCATTAATCGCATAGTACAAAAGACAATACGTACAATTAAATGATGGGTCATATTTTTTTTGGGTACACAGTTTCGGAACAATTATAATGACCAATTGACTTATAAAGGCATATTTATGTAAATATCGTAGAATTTAGTATCGAAGCAATGTCATTAATCATTCAACGTGGCGTCGGGTATTTTCTGAACGCAATCTGTTCATAATCTATTCTGTATGCAGGCGCGACAAAAAGTACAATCGCAGTGACAAAGTTGATGTTTATACCGCAAAAGCTGTCTCTCGGTTTATAACGAGCTCTGCAGGCCACATGAATAGAAAACAAGAATTAAAAGAGCAAACCTTCATTACTCGGCTACTGAAACTGCTCGACGAACGGAACCGCTTACTAACAACCCACGAATGAAGTTGGTTTCGTTTCACAGATTAACTCCAATGGACAAACGAGTCTTAAAGAAAATCACATGGAGAGCAGTCAAAGTTTAATATTTGTACCCTTATTGTTTGAGATCAATTAATGGAGTTCACATTATTCAAACGTGCTAACCAACTGGACCGGAGATGTATAAAGAGAAAAATTTTAAATTAAGGCTATTTTAGCCCACCTGTCACGATCAATGACTTCCTATTTAATTTTAATGTTGATAATCTTTGATGATCTCTTCGCATTCACTAAAGCGGAACAGTAAATGAAAACAATCACACTGCTATGAGTTGGTCGTGATATGACAACAGCGCCATATAGAACTTCAGAACAAAATTGAAACTATAACAATACCATGAGATTGACATTACGGTTTTTTTTTAAATATGACCGCTCCAAAACGGAGCATGTTATTTTTGATAATCAATCATAAACTTGTTAATTATACTCGAAAGCTCAAGTATTTTGGCATTGTTCTGGCTATAAATAGAAATAAATAGTTTGAAAACAAAATTGTTATCAAAACGTGATTCTAATCCATAACCCTTGAATTGCTAGTCGGATACACAGCACTCTGACTTTCCGATGGCGACTAAGTAAAAAATGGCAGTTTTGGTGTTGCTTCTCTCGGATATAACATAGTGTAATATTCCTTTCGTTATATTCTTTTGTAACAGGGTTACAACAAAATTGAGTATTATATCATTGAAAAGAGCGTCGCAAGATATATTACACTACAAGTTTGTCGATATCCTAATTTGGGTAAAAAAGTGTGTAGTTTACCTCCCAGATACAGAATTATCATTTAAATTGACTGCAAAGGAAGAAAATGTCAGAATAAAAGACGACCGACTCACTCAAAGAAAATTATTCTGAGTTCTGAATAACTAAACTAGACGTAGAAACACGTCATTTAAAGAGTCAGTGTAATGATGAAAGCACGAGGAAGATATAACGTAATCGTTGAGACACTTTTGGAAGACGACAAAGACTCAGGTTACATCATACTCATGCAGTCGAGATTTACAGGTAACATCAAGTTACTACGGTGGAAACCATCGTCCTCTTAAGTATACACAGAATATTGGCTTCATAATTTCGTTAATTCTACTGAAATATTATTATGAATGACAGACTGTCAACTTGAGTACATTTATAAATAAGATTAATTTATTTCCAATATAATGACACTTATTGGTTATTTTATATGGCATTTATAACGGCATCGGGCATTGATATACAATTTAATAAAATTCTACGACTGTCTCAGACTACTAAACTTGTGTGTAATTATGGAATATCGTTTTATGCAAATTTTCAGCAAAACTCCAGCTATGTTTTTTTATTCTCTGATCATTTACTGCCTAATTTAAAATATTTTGAATGCTGTGCTTTGCGTTTTTGTTGCATAGTTTATTGACAAAGAAAACTAGCAAAACAAAATATAAATATAGAAGGATTCATTTATCTGTACGCATGAGTATATTTGTGTGTTAAGTTTGTACAGATACAGTATGTATGTGTGCGTGTTACGATATATACAGGAAAACACAAAACTAAATGTAACTAATCTTTATGAATTCATTTTTTAAATTAAAATAAAAAATAATAGAATTCATTATGTACATACTCACGTACATTGACACGTTTTCATTCTGAATCATAACTAGATAAATGAACAGAATATTCTGATTCGTTGGTCTCACTCAAATCAATTGTAAATTGTGTTTCCATATCATAGTGTCTGTAGTATTTATCTTCAATTTCTATGACATATTGACAAGTATTAGACCAGTTTGATTTAATAGTTCATTTATCACCTTCACTATTCCTGTCGCAAGCCTGCCCTACGTTGTGTGAAGCAATATATTTTTTCGAAATTCTTCAGATATTTTCAATCGGCTTTAATTCAGGGCAATAAGGTGGCAAACGAAACACTTGTATATCAAATAGCCAAAATACTTCATCGATCTTATAAGAACCGAAATTTTCCTTTTAAAAAACAATATAACCATTGCAATAGATTTACGAGTCTAAAATACAATCATGTAAAAATACGAGTATATTATTAATGTAATAATACTAATCAAAACCAATTTTTACCAGGCTCCTCAAACGTTTTCTCTTCAACAAAGTATTAGACATCTTATTTTTATTATTCATGTATGAACACGACAGAGCAATAAAAACACATCCTAATAAGGAGTCAGTCAAACACATGTATGTGTGAGATCGCACACATGAGCCACACATACATAGGCCGACGCGTGCAGATAAATGAATAATATTATACGTATGTATTAAAGCAAATATGTAATCCACCGGTATTCTTATGTGAAAGGTACTCGACCAACATGACCGAGGTAATAATTAGTTACGGGACTGTACTGACGTACCGAGTGGCATATAAAAAGGATTGACCCTTCCCTTCTTTAATTAATGTCCAAGTTTAACGATATGAGTTAATAACATTTATCTCAGCACAAGCACGTAAAGTTCAAAAGAGTTACTTATAAAAAAAGGTGTTCTCTTGAGAGATATTTATTAACCAAGAAAATATTTAATTTATAATCGTAAGACATTATGTAGTTGATAAGGACGAAGAAGATGTATATTTTTGTAAGGGATACAAGAAAATATGTCAGTAAAAACACTAAGTACACTGACAGTAATGTACGGTGCATTTTCAAATAAGACTCGTTTGCATATATGTAGATGTAAAAGCAATACATTAATTGAAACCCGAATTTATTATATCGACCGTGTTTAGGCAAAAGAGATTTACCCTCATAGAATAAATTTTACAAGAGGTAAAAAAAAAACGTTTTGAATGATTTATAGTCAAAGTCGCATAATATTATTTATTAAGACATCTATTGTATAAAATAGTCTAGCATAATCGGCAGATATTCAAAGTAAAATCTGGTAAAAGACACTGACAAATAGTATTCGTTATTGGCGCCATATAATGTTCGATATATTAATGAAATGTAAATCGGTAGAAGATTGCATTACGAAGAATTAGACTTCCGTCATTGATGCGTGAAATGTAAACTAGAATCTGGACGCACGTATAGTGATTAAGACTATAGATGTATGAGTTTCAATGTCACCCGAAAACTGGTTGTTTCAATCATGTCACATTTTCAAGCGTAAATAATATAAAGCCAGTGTCAATCAATGAAGACGTAAGGATTCATTCATTTTATTTCTTAAAAAATCAACACGTCAACAATATGTCAGATCCGATTAAAAATGTCTATTCACTTAGTTTTTTTAACGCTCAAGAAAGAAGCGTATTCAAGGCGGATTATAACTTAAAATATAACCTTTCACGAGATTTTATATCGCTAGTTGACTCGTTTTATTTACTGGCTATCTTTGATTAGTCAATAAAAAAATATATTACGACTTTAAAGCAAAAAAAAAACTCTCACACACGTTAGCGATATAAAAGTTTGATCTACGAATTAACAGTAAATAAATTGTCCTAAACTTCAGTAAAACATTTTTTACGTATAATCCTATTAAGGATTTTCGATAGTTATTTAAAAATCACTTAATACGCGCGCAATAACTTAATGTATATACAAAGGTAACAATACAATAAAATTGACACTAAGCTTGACGTTATAAGCTTGTTTTAATATGTAAAAATAAGACAAGGAATAACAGGCGCACGGCAATATATTATTTCATTTCCGAAACAAAGTTCTGTATTCTTTAGGTTCCCTGCTGATAAAAAGATTATTCAAGTCAATATTTTATAGCGATCTGTAATACACTTTTTTCAACACAAAGAAAAATCGACATGTCTACTTTTTTAAAATATTCATGGTTTATTGTAATTACATTTTGTTATTTCCAATTAAAATGATTTACTGACAATGCTATTACTTAATAATGGAAATAGGCAATATGGATATCACAAAAAAAATACTCTCGACCTATCCATATTAAATATTAAAACAAACACATCATGAAGCATACTTGCTACGTAGTACAAGTATAATTGCTATCCGAATAGGACTTGCTGAAGCAACCTTCAACTTTATGCGAAATGACTGGGACTCACAGTTGTTTTTCTTTTAACCATATCCGCTCAGAAACGTAGCATATGGA
>JAPMAE010000123.1:17236-33670 GCA_036584705.1 Rhyacophila sp. 25_7 | reverse complement strand
AGCCAACATAACCCATGCCATCGGTCAAATTCAGCCTGATTTATGCGCCAGTCATTGAAAATTGTACATTTCGGATGCGCGCCGCCCAGAGAAGCCGCGGCGAACATTTGAACGATGTTATTTTCCATACATAATGGCATCAATAGGCCTTTAAAACGAATAAAAAAATTTGATAATATCTCACACACACTTTGTTTTATTTAAATTTAAAGATAAAAAGCTCTTAATGAAAGACCCTTTACAACATACCGCTGGCGAAGCACTGTTTTACAATTCTTGAAAATAACACTATTGTTTTATGTAAATTTAGTCATTTTTTAAGTCACCAACGTTTATTCGTTTATTAGACAGATCCGCATTCGTAAATATATGGAGTATTTATTAAATACGGTATAAATTATAAGTACTCGTATACTTACATCTCAATCCCGAAGATATGTATTTCAAAAGACGGATACAATATTACTAATAAGAAACTACACACTGGCGTCAAAAATTAAAATAAAATAACACTTTGACAGTTTTTTTTAATGTACGGTAACAATAAAAATGTATTATTATATTCGTAAGTAAATTTGGTAAATTGAAAAACGCATCAATTTTCGATTTTGTTATCTAATTAGTATTCTATTAAAAGTGTCATAAAGTCGCGACCATGGGAAAGACAATTATTAAAATACAAGATTCACTTGACAGTATTTAAAACATTAACCAAAATTATTTATAATTTTGTAGGGCCTAGACCAGAAGTAGAAAACGTTTTCATTTTGGAAGAGCGTTTATTTCAATAAAATACAACAGCGTATATTCATTAACAATCAAATAGGGCTGCATTAAAAATATTTTATGCATGAGTGATTCCATATCGACTCTGTTTAGACAAAAAGGCTTAACCCTCATAGAATAAATTTTACGGGAGGCACAAAAAACGTGTTGTAATGATTTTTAGTCAAAGTCATATTAACACAAACTAGAAGTGCATGGTGACCGATGAATTGGTGTTTTATTTTTTTCTGATCGGATAAAGTGAAAACCATTTTATTTATTTTCTACCATGTGATCTTTCCACTTACACTAACCACTCGTTATGTGAGTCAGTCAGGCTCACAACAGCATTGTCTTGGTACTACTCGGAGGGTGCACTGAGCTCACATGAAGTACAAAATATAGCACTGATTTTATAAGTTTACCTGCAAATATTTTGCACTGTATTGAGTCAATGTTGAAGATTAGACTTTCAAGAACGATATTGTGACATAAAAAAATATGCTCAATACATTTTAAATGTTAATGTACAAACGAATTATAAATCCTTAATGGTAAAGTAAAAAGTCATCCACAATGTTTCCTTCTGGAGCAAAGACTGCATTAACGTAAGATTTAAAAGTTTTTTTTATTTGTTTTGACTAGTATGGTAAATAAATATTCTTATCAATGCACGTTTGGATTAAATGTACCACTGAATAATCAACATTATTATCTTAAGATATTTATTAATATAAACTTTTTCTCAATGTGATGACTTTTAAGCAAGCACTTATCAAGTAGCGATAATATTCCGTAAATACGGCAATATGATTCGAAGTTAATGTGGCGGGCCCTATAAAGCCCTTAACGTTTTTTTTTAAAGTTTTTTATTCTCCCTCTTTCTATATCACACCATGTAAACATTCAGTTTGACTTACTACCTCCTTTCTCTCAAAAGTTACGTACTCGTAACTTTCAACATTAAATATTTATGACATTTATGAGATTTGAATTAAAAAGTCTTATGTAACAATAAAAAATAATTCGCCATACCCCCTAGTAACGCCATGTAGACATACAACAGACGCAGTGATCGATAACAGATTTTTTGTTTAAGTCCAGTAAACCCGAAAATTTGAAAAGAAATATCACACAGGCTCTTGATATCTCAAATGACGAAAGCAGTGTCGTACCAAATCTGCGTAAACGGGGTCGTCTATTGTCTGAGTGAATAATCTTTGTTTCTATTTTTTATATGTATTTTTTAAATAAAATTCAAATACAATAAACAATAATGACTTCTATTTCTTGATATCCATTGATTTTTTTACAAGGAGATCGATCCACCGCCATTTTTATTTTTATTTTAGTATACTTTTTTTATACGGTATTGCATGGAACGGATCCACCATATAAAAACACAGTCCAGTGTACAAACAAGAAAAAAATGTAATTGGCCATGTCCACTATATAAGTGTCGAGTACACCAAATGTAGTTTTAATAATTTACACAAAGAAATTTTGTGGAATATAGTGATTGTTATCTGTGTTGGCATAACTAGTGTCAGGCTAGTTTGGGAGGAAGAAAAACTAATCTTCTCATTCTTCAGGTGTATGTATCAAATCAGGCACAAATAATAAAGTTTCTTGCTATTTTTTGTTCTTCATCCGCTGGCGCATAGGTTCTAAAACTTTGGGAGTCTACGTAACCATTACTGGGGGTCCGCAAAATTATAAAAAATGGTTGCAAACAGTTCAAGAAGACGATTAAAAGGCAAGTATTGAGCGAGCCGGAAATTAAGTCTCAAGAACGACGTAAAATGCCTAGGGTTGGGATGGAGTCCGCAAAAAAATTTTGTTCAAGAAGGGGTCCTCAGATTACATAAGTTTAATAAACCTTGCGTTAGTGGTAATAGGTACGTACCTATTATTAAATACTTAACCGGAGCTCTGTGATGTTGAAAAGATATTTTTAGTCGGGTATGTCCAAACTACAGCCCACGGGCTAACACCGGCCCCGGGCTATCGGCCAAGAGCTATTGCGAGCCGAAAATTTACGCATAATTCAAAACGACAGCGTGTTGGTATGATAAGCTAGTTTGGTATTGGCCCTTGGGACTTAGTGGTGGAATCAGTTTGGGCCTTAGGCTAAAAAGTTTAAAAGACTCCTGTAGTAACAAACTAGAATCGTTTTATATAAAACAAAATAGTGGTGAGGAAAATGCTTTTCTTATCATAAAAATCTTTGAGAATGATTAAATAATAATAACACATTTCTAATTAATATTTTTTATTTATTTTCTTAAACACTTATATAGTTTAAATAAACAGTATATTATGAATAGTACATAGTATATAAATCTGTCCTCCGATTCTTTGCGCTTGCATTTTCATCTCGTAAACAATATTTCTTACAAAAATAAAACAATTTTTATGTATTAGCTACTATGAAAAACAATATACTGTGTGTTTCAAAAATAGAGAGACAAGTCAAAAAAGAATACTTTTTTACATAATACGTCGATTTGTATTCCTTTTTACGTATTTCTTTCATTTTATGTTTAAATATATTTTTTATTTGCTTAATGGCAACATTACAATATTTGGCTCATGGATAAATGCAGTCAAAGATTTATATTGTGACATGATTACTGAATAAAAGTACCATTTTTTCTCTTATTTATGAATTTCAATATTCACATAGCTATATAAATACTACACTCAAATATATTGTAGTTGAAATATGTTTTTGTCTTTTGGGGAATCCTATTTTTACAATATTTCATAATGTCAACACATAACTTCAAATTTTCCGTTATTCAAGATGGCATACGTGTTGTCGTCAATTATTTTGTAAATATCTTCACGGTATGTTTGTAGGTTATGTAGGAAGCGCGTAGAGCTCTCTTCTCGTATCTTGGTAAGAACAGATGGTAAATTATCCGTGTCGGCTTCATCAGATAAACATTTGTAATAAGTTTCCTGTAATAAAACATATAAAGGATATTAGTCAATTAAAAATTTATAACAAATACTCATTGCTACCACTACGACGAAGTGTTTATCTGTCATACGATTACTGAATTCCCATTATTAAAAAAAAAAGTATTTTGTCACCCGTGTTCATAAATACTGTGTAAAAATTTACAAAAAAAACCCTTCCACAATATAGTTTCTCTTATACGCGGTATGAAAATTATGGACACCCCTGGAAAAACTATAGAAAATGGTGAATTAAATCGGTTTGTTCCACTGCTCCAAGACAGAATAAATGGAATCTTCACCATTAAAGGTTTTATTTATAGTGAAAAACAACTGTCAGTTTAACAAGCTTTATAAACTGAATACGAATGAGCAATTAAGAAATATGACCAGCTACAGGATCAAACTAGCACTCCTTAGACTCACGACTGAACAATATTGCCATTGAGCTACCAAGGGCATCAAAAGCATATAAATGCTGTAGACAAAAATAACACAAGTTGGATCAAGCTAAGCTGAAATACTACAACAGGGCTGGTAAGCCTTTTCCTTTAAGAGGGCCGCATTTATTTATCTTAAATCAAATACGGTTGCATTTAATAAAACATTCGTTAAAAATTGTGTATATTATTTTTAAAATGAAGGAAAACAATGAAACGTGGATTCAGTCTAAAGACTACAGTTTCGTTACAGTTGCACTAGAAAATATATATTCGTTTTTTTTTAAATATAATTTAGTTTTTTTTAATTATTTTAACTGAATATATTTAATCATTTTACGTCAATTTTATATATAAAATGAATTGTCGTTACTATTTTGTTATTTTCTAGAACTGAATAATATTCTTTTTGGAAAAGGAAACCGTTTTTTCCACTAAAATATCGTTATAGATATTAATAAAAAAATACATGTTCCTCTATTTTCACATAGTTATTAAATATTTTCAATTTTTAAAAGACAAACGTTTTATTAGAAAATATCGTAAAACCGCTTCAGTTTATTTTTTTGTAATGAACGGAAAATCGGACTATATTAGATTTATTCTATAAAATGGCTTGCCACCAAGGATTGATAATAAATTAAATATTCAATAAAACATAAAATCATTTAAGTTTTGTAGCATAATAAGACAAATTGTAAAATTTGACTTAAGGTTTTTAAGTTCAAAAATCGATTTATTCAAACTGATAAAGGTGTGACATAAAATGAATGAGATTTGTTTGTAGGCGTCATATGGTTTGATAAAAATAATGATTTACTAAAGTATATTAAAAATGAAAATGTCTTCAATAGAATTTGATATATTAATATGTATATATAAAACAGGCAAGCCATTTGTGTACATTTTCTTTAAGAGAGGTATCTGTTTTGTTTTTCTTATGATAAAATAAATGTCAATGACCAATACATAATATCTTCCGCGTCTGATTCAAAGATATCAAAAGTAGAATGCCTTGTAAAATCGCAGTGCTTCAAGTAACTAGAAGGTTGAAGTACGACTATATTAATGGTAATTACACAATGTTTGCATAAACTAATTCTAATAATATACTTAATCGATTAACCTATTGACAGCGATTAATAACATATGATAACTGTTCTATATTGCAAAATTATATATAAAAAACAAATGTAGAATGTCGACTTCATTTGGGTATCTCATTTATATGATGTGAATGCCGGGTGTAAAGGTCACTTCATACAACTAAGGAGCAGCTATGTGGCAATTTGATTATCTATTACCGTAATAAATTCTTTTAATCAGTACGGTACAATCTCGTGCAGCAACGTCACGAAAATTGTTAATATAAAATCAAAGATTCTTTTGTGCAGTGTCAGGAAGGTGAACGCGCACAATCGCAACTGCGAGTACTGGCCGGAAACTAGTGAGAAAAAATATTATATGACTTTTTAATATTATTATATAGATAATAAATATTATTAAATATTAATATAAAATAATAAAATATTATTTTTACCTGACATAATTCAACGTTATCATTTACAATTGTGCTATAAAAAAGGTTTTTAGCACATTTTCGCTTATTGATTTGTTAAACAGAAATTTATGGTAAAACTTAAATATTTTAAAATAGATTAAAAATTGCTTTAGAATATTATATTTTAATAGTATCAAACATTCTTCACCGCATATTTACGCGCATAATCATAGACGTTGTTCTATCATTATTATCAATTTGATCGCGCTGACATCTTTTATATGATTTTGTCAATGTTTAAAATGTATTTAACCGATTGAGTGCCAGAGGTGAGTTGACTCGCACAACTTACAATGTATTTTGCTAGACAAATTTGAATATTTTGGATGATTTTAAATATGGAAACGCAGAGATATGACTATAATATGAGCATTAAAAACAAAGTCATGACAAACATTCAATATACGAGTACTTTTAAAAGAAACAGTAAGATTCTATTTTTGGTTCAAAATTCACAGCTGTTGGATTTTTACTTTACATTAGATACAGAAAAGGTTAAAATTTTATGTAGTTATTAAGTTTTATTGATGGAAAAGGATGATGTACATGATATTTATATTATATGTATTTCTAGAGAAAAACATATAACGATGCGTAGCATGGGCAGTGTGTTAGAATGCGATGTACGAGTATCATCATGTCTTTATCAGTTTAGAGGTTAATATTGTTTAGGGAAGTGGCAGTATTATTTGTTCTGTGGAAGTGGCAGAGGCGGAATACGTTGCCAAAGTCCATGATTATTTGCGAGCGAACGACATTGTTTTCATATTTAGTTGCGTTGTAGAAATTTTAGAGTTACCACGCATCTTGACCAAGTGAAATAATATTCAAAAACAAAGTATTAATAATTTAAAATATATAAGAGTTTAACGTAACATATAAAAATAATTATTAGGAAAAGTTTTCTAGCGTGTTGCATAATAAATATCATATTATTCTTATTAAAGTATGTACGGTGTTTTAATTTCACTCACTTAGTGTTTGAACTTTTGTTGTAAGCGTAAAGCCTATTTTCTAAGTGGAAAGAAAACTTGGAGCCTGACTGAGATGTAAAAAAAGACCATGCAGATATTTAATAACATACTACATGTACCAACTGAAGGAACCTAAGGATTTAACATGAATACCAATGTGGAGTTCTTCTAACAGTTTGCCCTTAAATGCCTTGAGTGCAAATACATCTGGAGGACTGCTTGAATAATTAAGTGTTATAAATAAACATTTTTACTGAAAAATATTAAAAATAATACCAGTAATAACTCGGCCAGATAACATTACGAAAGATGAGAGGGAGATAATTAGAGACAGAAATTCCTGAAAAGTGTTTTACAGTAGAGTGGAATAAATTGTCGTGTTATAACACTAATAACAACATATATATATATATTATATATATATGCAACACTGTATAATATATCGACCCTATTAAGGCAAAAGAGTTCAACCCTCAGTTTTCGAAAAGTGCTTTTATTTGAGAATCATAATGTATACACGTTCTGTCAGAAGGAATGAAGCCAAAGACGCCGAATTATTATCGAACTTTAGAAATGGAGTTTGAAAAATAGTGACCTACTAAGTTTGTACGAAAGGAAAAAAACATCAGTTTTAATGATTTTTTTTCAATAACTTTTTTTATTATAAGATCAGGAAAATAAAACACCAATTTATTGACCATCGTGCATTTTAAGTTTGCGTTAATGTGAGTTTGACTAAAAATCATTAAAAAAACGTTTTTTGCGCCTCCTGTAAAATTTGTTCTGTGAGGGTTAATCCCTTTTGCTTAAAAAGGGTTGATATAATAGTTTGAAATAAAGTGACGTAAAAATGAAAAGATTCTTTTGTGCAGTGTCAGGCAGGTGGTCGTGTACAACTGTAGCTGTGAGTGGTGGATAAAAACAAATCTGGGATTGACCCCACGATTCAAATTGGATTCACAAGTGCGTGCTTTGTCTACGCTACCACTCACAATAGCACGGCTTTGTGTAAATGGATATTGAAGATAATTGATAGAAAAACACTGTATTAACGGAAAAGTAGAAGTTATTTTGATAAATAACCAATTTAAGTTAAGCATTCTCTGTATTACAATTAACTGTAAAAACTATATTAAATTAATCAGTGTTTTCAAAATTGTTGTAAACGTTTCTATTTAAAAAAAATCTTTTGTTGTACAGTATCTATTTAGTTATAAGAACTAACGTTTAACAAAAATACTGAAAGTTTTAAAGTAAGTCACTATAATTAATATTTTATATTGAACAATAAAGTTTTACCCTCTGCTGACAATCCTTTCATCCCTGTAGTATGAAAATTCTTTTTAAAATGAATCTATCAGTACGGCTACAATAGAAACAAGATAAACTACAGCTTTACAGATAATATACTAAACCTGCCTGTGAAAAATAATGGTCATCTACTGATAATATGGTTTACAAGACTTAGTAATTATAGCGAATACTATTCTTTAGAGAAGTTTCTAGAAACTACTTTCAAAACAGAAAAATGCATACAATTTTACCCTTAACTTCCATATACAAATTATCGATTGAAAGGCAGTTTTAAATCTGAATATATGTGCACATTTTTGATACGCAAAATCATTTTTCGTGTTATGGGTCGTCCATTAACTACGTGACATTTTTTCTTACGTTTTTTTACCTTCCCTTTTCATCTAACACTATGTATACCCCAGAGGGTCCAAAACTTTTTGACCACTTGTTGAAATTTTTCCCCCGTAGATAAATATTGAATTTTGGGGGTTGACTCAGGTATATTTTCATTTGAATCTCGTGGATCCCCATTTTTTTTCTCTCTAACAATGGACCCCAACAAGTCAAAATTGACTCTTGGGGATCTGTATAGACCACTTTGGGAATATGTTGTGTAGACATTTAGCTTGACCTCCCACCCTCCTCTCAAAGTTTATGTAACTTTCCACATTAAATAGAAATGAAATCTACGAGATTTCGAATAAAATAGTATTACGTAACAATAAAAATTGACCCTTGTAATGCCATGTACATGTTGGTGGTCACTTTTTATTCACTTCAAGAGCGTTACATGGTTTATGAACGACTAGGAGAAAAATTTTGTTTATTCTTGAATGTAAATAAACGTTTGAAATTACTACGAACTTCGTCAGAATGGAGTATTGTTTCGTATTAAAATATTTATGCTGAAACAGTAAATCTTTTCCAAGGATTACTACATGTAAAGTTCATTTACTTCAGTTATCAGTTGCTTAAGATATCAAACCCACTATTCAAACACCTTGTCTCGGAAGCTTTGTTTCTGTACATAATAAATTAATTCACTCATATTTCTCATCAGGAAAAATACAAACGAAGTCTTGTAACGAGATAATATAACGCAAATAAAAAAGCCTCTTTTGCGATTACTTCGTCAGCAAAAAAGTTCATGCAGTGGATTTTTCTAGCGAGACGCCACAGGTAAGGTAAAGGTGTCGGAACGTTTAAGGTCGGTAAAGGAATGAGAAAGCTTACCGGTCATAAATGCAGGTGAGGTCACTATCTGGTGCAGTGATCCCCAACATTAATAAATATGAGAGCTATTTTTTTAAATTAAATTGACCGATAAGATTCTGTATTATTTTCTTAATGAAATCACGTATACATATTGAAACAATGACAAATGTATTTACAAATTAGTAAAACTATAATAAAAAAAATGATATAGTAAGATAGTGGAAATTTTTCATTAAATAAGAAAAATACAACATATGGTTTTGCATATTTTTGTTAAAGAGTTACATTGCACGTAACTCAATATTTTTTCTTAATAAATGTAGTGAGCTACCATTAGCTTTTGAGCGATAGTTTGGGAACCACTGCTACGTATTTACTTACGTATTTTTATACGTAAGCATTTTTTAATACAGTTCGGTTTCACGGTAAAAATAAATAAAGATATTTTAACCGAGCAAATCATCAAATTATCGCCCATTGTAAATCTGTAAACATCGCGTATGATTGTCAAACCGTAGGTCATAAACTCGAATTCTGTAGTTGGCAAAACACGCTCGTATTATTTTCATGTGCATATGAAGCGAGGTCAAGAGCCAAACCGTGTGAGAAAATAATTGATAATTATTCGTCGGTTAAAAATCTTTTTTTTTTTAATTAGCGAGTAACACATTGTTTGCGGGAAACAATAATTACACATTGTGAAACTGTGATCTTAATATAGCCAAAGATATACATCTAAAGCGGTAGGCGTACATCAGTTATTCATTTGGACGAACTATTTCTATAATCTGCCATAATAAGTTAAATATTCATTACGCATGACTAGATTTGTTCCTTACACAGATAATTTGACTAAACAAGACCGCTATAAAAATGTGAAAATGAATATGGCAGAGTGTTTGTAATTAATTATTATGATTATAGTTTGCGCTTCAATACACTCCACATTTTGAATATTGCTTTCACGATGATACACTCGAGTTTCTTTTTGCACTTCTTCGAAATAACACGGTCCAAGAAAAAGAACCGATTTTATTTGAGTAAGTATATGAAGTCGGTGGATATTTTTTTTACATTGTCTTCTGTTGGTCTTTTACGTGTTTTTTTTAATACGTTGTTTTCGTAAAACCAATTAACAACGTCAATTGAGAGATAACTATATTTTCATTCTACTGTAATATTTTAAAAGTACACTCAAGTCTCGTTTTTACACGGTTTCGAAATAACAAAGTCCAAGAAAAAGAAGCGATTTTTATTAGAGTAAATATACGAAATTTGTGTTTTTTATAAATTTTGATGTAGACTTCTATTGTTCTTTTTATGTGGCCTTTGTTAATGGTCTGTTTCTGTAAAATCAATTACATACATAAATTTAAAAATCGTATATTCTCATTCTACAGTACTATTTTTAAAGTACACTCGAGTCTTTTTTTGTACGATTTCGAAATAACACGGTCCAAGAAAAATAACAGATTATTGTTTCACGCTGTTTTTTTATACGTAAACACGGGTTAATAATCTAAAAAATAATAAAACATATTTATTGTTTGTATTCAAAACCAGTGAAAAAAGAGAAACCAAATGTTAATATCATTCAAGGTACATTTTTAATTTTTCCAATTTTTATATGTTCGTGTATTTTTTTTACACATTTTTCTTACACGGTAGTCTTTGAAACGTATCTTCCGTGTAAAAATAAGCTTCATTGTATTGGATTCTTGTATTAAATTAAAGTACTTGTATATAAAAAAAAAATTCATTTCAAGTTTGCGAGTGCTGGATATAATATAAAAAATGCTTCAACCACAGAATCCATGGATATTTATTTGACTAACACTATTTTGTTTTGTATCAATTACAATACTAGTGTTTAATAAAAAAAGTTTATTTATTTAAAAAGTACACTGATATATGCTAAAATAGTTTATTATATAGATTTTTTAAAATCCAAAGTTGTTAATTAAACATAGGAGATTTTTATTTAGTTATCCATAGGTTAATTAATATTTTACTAAAAACTTTACAAGTCATTCTATGAAGAATCGATATTTGAATACTTGCAACTACTTTGCCTAAAAAACGACTGTCTACCATACGTTAACCGCCTGACAGCTAAAAACATACTAACGCGTCGTTTACTTAATCGCTGCACACGCTATAATAAACACAATTATACCATTACTACCTTCAAGGATCATATAATATAGGTTTGACAGTTAGCAAAAAAACTGTAAGAATTATGAAAAGTTTAAATAAAAATTTAACTTTTACGTAAGCATTAAGAAAAATATATACTGATAATACTCAAAGTCAGAATTATCAACACAATATAATAGTATTAGATTATATGCATGTAAATACGGGACGAAACCAGTTTAAACGATTGACATATAACATTTTTACCCTACTTGTGTAAATTATAAATTATATTTGAGGGTCTTGTCTTCGAAATGTAAATATGTGCTAAAAGCCTTATTTGTGACTTTTTACGATAATGTTTTGCGTCAGATTTGACAATATTAAGAGACCTTGTGAGTAAAGTCAAGATTTAGTATTATTTTGTATTCAAATACGAGTATTTCTCTGACTGTGAACAGGTTACTCAAATATGGTATACTATTAGAATCATTTTAATTATTATTATGCGTCTCGTGACATTTGAATACTAATTAACAGAATTTTAAATTGGTTTAACTTAGTATGTTGGCGCTTACTGTAATATTCAAGTATATTTGTATAAGCAGTCAACAGGTTAAATTACTTTACCGTGACTATTTAATGTAATTATTAATAGTCGTTCTACATATAAAAATTCGTAAGGCGTCTTTAGATAAATTCTAAGAACAAATTATTTTTTTAACTTTGACAAATATTAGTTTATTTATTTTTTAAAACACGTGCTCGAATTTTATACAGATATATTTGTATGACGCACTAGATAATGTGGGGAATCATATAGTATGAACAGTGTTTGTATTGTTATTCATTATGTTCTGATATGTGGTAAAAAGTGAAGTCTTCATGACCATGCACTTTGAAGACATAATCCCTAAAGTTGGCCAGATCATCTAGAAACATATCACTGCTTATGTTGTGAATCTTGGTCATCACAGACGGAAGACGTTCAAGACTTGCCTCTTCAGAGATTCCGTTGTAATATGATTCCTGGTTTATGAAGTAAGTTTTATTAACAACTTTTGTCTCATTACAAATGTTAAAAAAACATTAATTTCTCTACCAAAACATGGAATACTGATTAATTTATTGGTTGTAATTTTGTATATCATCTGTATACTGGCAAAAAGCGTTAAGTCGATAAATGACCGTTATTACCTAATATTGCAATTTTGTAGATTTTTGCATGCTCTATCATCCGGTAAAACAAGTTTAGTTATATTCATTCTACTTTTTCTGTAATATTAAAATGTCACTTTCTATTAAATCGATATAAAATATTTTATTAATAGCAAAACACATTACACCGATTAAGGATTAATTGGGTGATCAGATTAAGTGTTTATAAGTATTATATATTATGAAAAAAAATTAACAAGACATACAATCTAAGTTGCCTAAACATACTATCGTTAAATGTATGAAAGAGACTCAAACATTAAAATTAAATTGTCTTATAACAGTCTTTTTTGCTTAAAGCCTCCTGGAAATATACCGACGATATACTCAAACCTTTTTAAGACACATATAGACAATATAGAAATGAGATGGTTTAGAAAAACACCAAAATGGCTACCAACTGAATATCCCGAATTCTAAAAATCACATTCTTTCAAATCATTCAATGAACTACTCCGTCCTATATCAGGAATATGCTGGGGTGTTGATTTTATACTGAATGGTGACTTTTTGGTAGGCAAAAGGTTAAATTGGAATCGTCGTCGTATTTTCTTAATACGATCCGTGCAGTTGTCTAATTGAAAACCTTACTACGACAGCGGTCGTCCATAAACCACGAAACATTTTTTCTTACGTTTTTTAGCCTCCCTCCCCTCCATGTAACACTATATAGACCAGGTTTGAGCAAATGGCAGCCCGCAAAGCATTTTATAAATGACTTAATTAAATATGTATATATAATAACATTTTTAGTCTGATTTGTGATCGTGTCTTGTGAAATATTCATTTTTTTCTTTAGATTGCAGAATAGATACACGTTTTGGTTATAAAATATTACTTTAAAAAAATATTCATGTTCAGGTCAAATTTCCATCCGCAATACGGTCCGTTAACCATAAAATTTGCCTACTCCTGATGTAGACATTCAGCTTGATCCCCCTTTTCCTTCCTCTCAAAGGTTACGTAACTTTCCACATTATATATGAATTAAATTTAGATTCATCACTTAACCACGTTTTGAGAGATAAACGTGTTACGCAACAATAAAAATTAACCTACCCTCCTCTTGTAATGCCATGTAGGTTGATGGTTACCACTCCCTCCATTTCAAGAGCGTTACGTGGCTTATGTACGACCCCAAGCCTAACCAAGCGATCAGTAACTGATATGTCCTCAAGTATTTTAGTTCGATAGTTTAAGAATAAAGAATACTTAAACGAATTTAAACCAAATACTCTTACTTCGTGTTAAAAATACTAAAATATACGAAACGTTAACTTTTGTCAGTAAATTAAAATGATTTATGGTAAAACGAATGGGTGCAAAATGAACAAATCGGTATATTTTCTCTAGGGAGCCTTCTTTCTCTATTTCCGGGCAGATAAAATGGAGTTTTACTGAAGATTTGAGATTAAGCGAACCCCTTCATAACGTATAGGCAGTCAGCTCTAGCGCTACTTAGCGGTCGTCCATAAACTACGTAACGCTCTTGAGGCGGAGGAAGGGGTGACCACTGACAACTACATGGTGTTATAAGGGGGAGGATGGGTTATTTTCTATTGTTTCGTAACACTTTTCCCTCTCAAAAAATGGATTAGAGATGATTATAACTTGCATTCATATTTAACATTTTCCATTCCACACATAATGTCGCAACCTGGTGATTTGTTAGGCAACAATAGAACCTAAATATTTAACTTAAAAATATATTCAATGTTTTTTTTTGTCATGACTTTGTTTTAAATGACCATATTATAATCATATCTCTACACTTTTATATTTAAAATCATCCAAAATATCCAAATTTCTCTAGCAAACTACGTTTTATGTTGTACGAGGAAACTCGCTTCTGGCACTTAATCAGTTAATGTGGAAAATTACGTAACTTTTGAAGAGAGGGATGATCAAGCCGAATGCCTACATGGTGTTACATGGAGGGAGGGGGGCTAATAATGTAAGAAAAAACGTCACGTGGTTTATGGGCGACCCATTACTCAAGAGGAACGTACTGACACAGTGCTCGCTTGCAATAATTATTAATTATTGTCATAAGGGTTATCGTGTCCGGTCAAAGCAATTAATCCATTTTGATAAGAGCGTTGTATGTCCATATTTATACATCTATATAAAACTGTAATATCTAGTTATGCCTGGTGGAGTAGAATGACGTGTTATATCTGTTGACATGAATTTAAAAAACAATATATCTGAGCATAGAAAAAAGAAATGGTTGCACGTCAGTTGAAATGAAAATGACACATAAATATTCGAAAATAATAACTATACTATGCGATTGCAGAGATTTTAAGTGCGAAATGCATTGTTAATAATTTGAAAATAAGAGACATAAAAACGTGTTCGACGTATTTTAATATTTATGATAATTTAAAAAAAAAATGACAGTAATTAATTGTGTAATATTCGTTCGTAAGATATCTTTGTTTTATTAAAGATTGTAATAAAACTTCGGTTCTACCAGTGGTTCTCAACGGGATCAGTACCACCCACCGTAGGCGTTGAAGATACCTAACGGGGTACTGAGGAGCAACTGCCGTCCTCTAGGCAATACTCGCAAGAACGATATATATTACATTATTGATTTAAAAAACGGGAGTCAATATATCAATACGAGGGTCGTGAGCTTGAATCACATAGCTACCAAAAATTACACACGTTTTTAAATTTGCATTTGAAAAAAAGACATAGGCCAAAGTAGTTTGTTGAGCTAAAACTTGACAATTATTACTTGAAGAAAATCTGTCATGACATGCGAAGATATAAGTGGTGTAAAAATATTGGTGAAAAAAATAGTTTAATAATGTATAAAAAATAACAAGTAAATCACCATATACTAAAGCGAAATATACAAAAACGGACAAACAACAATTTCAAAGATTTCTTTAAAAAATTGTAAGACATAGTTATTTACCAACGTTTTATCAGGCTTAACTACCTAATAGGCATGAGAATCGATGCTTCAACTTCCGATTTATAATGTTTTCTAATTAGTTCAATTAACCACTGCGACGAATCAAGTGACAAAGTTTTAAGCGTATATTTATCTATTATACAAAAAGTTATTCAAAAATTTAGAGTAAGAATAAGAAAATAATACCTCTTGATAAAATTTTGGGTAAGCTAAGATAGAGGAAATTTGTTTATAGACAGAACATACGAAGGGCCAAATTAGAATAAATTCAACAAAACCTTATTTTAAGCCGTCATCTGACAGATATTTTGAGGATTGTATATTACCTGGTCAGGCCCCATCATGTGTGCCTGACGACTTGTATATCCTTTCTGTTCTCGCTCAATCATTTCTGTTTTAGTCAGCTCGTACATCTTGCTTTTTGAAGGCAGCTGGAAATGTCCTTGTAAAGCTCGAACAAAGTACCTAACCTGAAAAAAGTATGAAAACGTAAGACAAATTATATTGAGAATGCGTTAAGGCGGCTACTCTGTTTCTAATTTCAAACGCAATCTGCAGGAACTGGTTTGATTGAGAGTAGGGAATACAAATCGTGAGCTGTCTTTGCCCAACAGCCCGATATTGGGAATAGTTGTATAAACTTCCCTATTCACATGCCAATCCGCAGGTTTAGAATTGGTCGGGATACTCCCACTCCCTGCAGATTTGGTGTGAAATCGGGACATCAGTAGTCGCTTTTACAAGAAATTAGGAACAAATAACGCCAAAGTAAAACAAAAATGGCTATCGACAGAATGTGTGTTGAATAAGTATTATCAGTTTTTCGGGCTTACTCAGTCTCGTAATTTACATTGATTCACTTATATCATGAATTTCTCTTCATGAAAAGACTCATAAAATGCAAGAGGGTTTGAAGTTAAGAGTGTTTAAAGAAAG
>JAPMAE010000123.1:3514-15807 GCA_036584705.1 Rhyacophila sp. 25_7 | reverse complement strand
GAAAAGAATGAAATTAACTGAAGCTCGCATATGAGCGGAGACTAACGGAGAACAAGACGAGCCCATAAAGTTATTATAAAATAAAATACTCCAATACTTGGACTAGTAAAAGAAAACCAAGGTTTTTGCACCCGCGTCAACGCTTAATAAATTTATCCTAACATATTTAATAACATAAAGAAAAAATGCTTGGCTCAGTGATGTTGTCATGTATTATGAAGTAAGAACTTTCAAAAAGATATTTGATAAAATTCCAGCAGGCATACGACTATCCCAAAATAATATAGATAGATAACGTCACGAGAAATCTACAAAAATTTCGAGTGTGAACAATTGGAGAGATAGAGACTTGCAGATGGCCACGGACCTGAATGGATCGTAGCGCCAGATGATAATTTCCATAAAATGTATTGATCTGGTGAAAATAACTTGGATAAAATAGCAAACTCTAGCAGCGCATGTAAATAAGAATTAGTGGTAAAAAGCAATGTAAAAAGTCAACAAATTGTTGGTTGTCTCAAAAAAGATCATGAATTCTTTCTTCTTTAATTATCTCCGAATTCATTTATCTACAACGTAAAATATAATTAATACGTTTACTTAATTTAAGCAAAAAGAAGAAGTTTACAAAGAGAACGGTAATAATTTGATATGTCAACCATTTCAATTATTACTGTAGAAAAATGGAAAAATCATTGGCGGATCCAGGAGGGAGGCCATGGGGGCCATGGCCCCCCTGAGGAGAATTTATTTTCCATTTAAAATGTTATAATATTGATTTTCAAATGATATTTATTTAAATAAATATATTGAAGTTCTCTTTAATATGTATGTAATTGTAATATTATGTTTTTTAATGTTTACATTTTTGAATTGAAAAAGAATCTATGATAACTTTTGTGTTTCTATTAAAATTTCACATTTTTCTGATTTATCAAAACTTTATTGTGAAATGGGCTTTTTAATTGTTTGGTTTACTATGTTTTATAAAATACATACATAATTATGTATTGATTATTTTTATATAGATTGTTTTAAAATCATTTATTTTTTAATGTATTATTTATGTATCATGTTTATTTTTAAATTGAATGGCCACCTTCTGGGACAATTTCTGGATCCATCACTGGAAAGAAATTAGTATCGATTGCATTCTTTCTTGCTTTCAGATGTATGTACCGTATGACGTATCAACAATTGTGTGATTTCAATCAGTCTTCATAATAGCACAATATATGTAAAAAAAATCATTTTTAATCTAAAAAAATCACTTTGCAATAATTATTTAGTCATTAAACTAATTATTTTAACTGCATCTATAATAATATGTATAATGAACTTTAGAGTGCTCCAAAAAACTATCTTAAAAACGATTGATTTAACATATTTAAATCAACCTAATGACTTACCAGTACAGAAGAAAACTGCATCAATATCTTCCCTCGTTCCATCTTTGAAGATAGCCGACTTCCCATTGAGTTCTGCAACGTCTGGTTTCTGAACAAGATTATCAGGGAACTTGGAACGAGGTTTTTCCTTTAGATGATGGCTGAGAAGTACCTTTTTCGTAACAGATGCTATCTCTAATGCGATATCCATTCCTGAGGGACCAGCTCCAATCACAAGTACTCGGCGGTCAGCAAATACTTCTGGCACTCTGTAATCATGGCTGTGCATTATGTCACCTGTAAGAAATCAATTCTATTAACAATTGTTCAAGTTTTACTGACTAGAACAATGACAAATCTTGTAAAATATTTGCGGCCGAGCAATACGAACGTGTGTAATCAAAAAAAGAAAATTTTGATAATTAAATTCGGTGTTTTAAATTTTTATATAATAAAGAAAACGAAGCGTATTTTACTACTAATATTTTCATTTTGGCGAACATAGTACGCACACAAAACGTTCGTTTATGTATATTTTGATATTCTAAAACAGTGGTGCGCAAACTATTTTCATTTCCGACCCGCCATTTTGTCGCGACTTCTTGATAGAAGAAAGCCTCTATATTTTTTATTGTCAAATAAATTTCTAATTTGGTGACCCACAGTTTGTGCACCATTTTTATAGAGTTGTTATATCAAACTTCAGCACACGGGGCGGATCTAGCTCTCCAGAGATTTTTATTCAGCCTCTATATTTATTTACGCGTCCAATAAATATAAATGTTTTAATAGGATTTCAGTAAGAATAATTTTCGTCCGGCTCCCCATGTTCTTAGAAATTTCAATCCGGCCCATTTCTCAAAAAAATTTAGTAATCCCTGTTTCAGAGTAGTGGTATTCAAATAATTCTGGTGAGCGGACCAGTACATATTTTTTAGTGTAACCTAAGAACCATTGCATTTTTTTTAATTCACATTTATTATATACCTACTCGTAGATAGAAGATATATTTTATAAATTTGATCGTTATACAAGGGTGTCATCCAATTTATAATTTATACATAAAACTTACTTGCTTCAGAATAAATAAGAAAAACAACAGTGTCATATTATACCAGTATTGTCTACGGACCAGCATTTGAATAGCTTTGATTTATAGACCAAGAAGGTAAAACATGTTACAAATGAGGATAAAAAGTTGATCAATGAATGACAAATATTTTCTTTCTTTGATATCTTGACTGTAAAGCGTCAGTCCTAATCCCCCCCCCCCTCCTCGGAAAATACGAACCTTCAAATGTGGCCATCCCTTTGACTTCAGGAACATATGGCGTATTGTAATGGCCATTGCAGACCATCACAGCGTCAAAATAATCAGTTGCATCTTCACAGCTGTTCAGATTACGGTACTGAATCTCCCAACCTTCTCCAGATGGTTTTACGAGTTTCACAAAATGGTTGAACTGAAAGATTATGAAAAAATTTCAAGTAAAACTAGACACAGTAAAAACAATAATCATATTAGCAATATTCTTCTTTTAGCCATATCCGCTCCGAAACAGAACATATTTCACTCCACAATTTCACGGATTTTTTACAAGTAACAGTTGTCAGTTATTGGCTGAGCCAATTTGGTGCATATCTTGGTTCAAAGTGCGTATAAAAAACTTGTGCAATTTTCACTAGTAAAGGGGTTTAAGCTCGCGACCTTTGGCTAGTAAGTTGGATGATATCCACTCTTATACGAGCATAATCAATGTTTTTACAAATTCGGTAGCTTTTTACAGCAAGACTAGATATCAGATTTGTTCTATCTTTTTGTAAACACTGGCATGTACTGATATAAACCACTGATTCTCAAAGTGAGGGAAGTTACCCCCTAAAAGGGTTGCGAAAAATATTTTGGGACTCGCAGATAGCAACATAGAAATCGCATGCGACCCGCACTGACAAATGTTATACCCAGGTTTAATTTATTATCTCATAAGCAGGTTCATAAATAACAGTAAATTAAATTTAAAATATCAAGCCTGTTTAAGCAAAAGGGCTTAACCCTCAGATTTTTGAAAAGTGCTTTTATTGGAGAATCACAATGTAATCACAATCATATCTAAATACACATTCTATCAAAAGAAATTTAGGCGAAAATGACGAATTATCGTCAAATCTAAATTCAGCTTTAGACTTTGAAAATAAAATGAACTACTAAGTTTGTATGGAAAGGGAAAAAGCATTAAACGTCAATTTTATTGATTTTCTTTTAATAACATAATTAATTATAAAATCAAGAAAATAAAACGCCAATTTATTGGTCATCACGCACTTCAAGTTTGTGTTAATGTGACTGACGAAAAATCATTAAAACAAATTGTTTGTAAAGTTTGTACTATGAGGGTTAATCTGTTTTACCTAACTACGGTCGATATGTTTAATAAACTTAGTTAGTTAGTTAAGTTAATTTCGAAAAATATACATAGAATATTTTGTTTAAATTTTGTAACAATGATAATTTATTAATTTTTATTGATAATAATAGAGAATAATAAATAGAATATGTCAATGAAATTAGCTCCTCCTGAATTTAAACTAAACTTTCCACTCCGGGATGTTTTCTACTTATACCCATTCTATGGGGGGAACTTTGAAATATTTAAGTGAAAAAGGGGGTCGCGAACCAAAAAGTTTGAGAAACATTGATATATATATATACGACTGCAGATAATAATTAAGCTTTAAACAATTAATATATTGATAGATTCGTTTTGACAAGTAACGCTATTTTCAAGCTAGAAAAGCACATCATTATTACCAACATAAAAACCTTACAACAAAAATAATGTCAATCAGAGTTTGATTATTCACCTGAGATATAATTTTCTTGGTTAGCACACGTAATTTTTCATTGAATTCGATTACCCATAAATTGAGGTGTGTCATGAAAGCTTACCTTGATGTATTCGGTGACACCGTAGTGGTCAGAATACGACTGGAGAAACGCCAGCATGTCCTTCGCTGGAAGGTAAGACTTTTTGCTTTCAGGGATCGGATAATCGGGGAATCCCATTATCTCCTTGGGCAGATTAGTCCTGCAGACCAAATAATGAAAAGCGCTTTAAATGTATTATAAAAATATTACATCCATTGTTTGTCTGAAACGAAGAACATTCTATTGCGAAGATTCGTTTCATTGTCTACCATAGAGGAAACCATTTTATTTATCAAATAAATTGATCAAGGTTTACCATAATTAACAATTTCATCTAGGAATTAGATAATCCCAGAGATTCTGGTTTGTGATGCTAAGCTAGGCAGGGGTAAAGTTTTTGGTTACTTTTATTCAGTTATACGAATTATTTATAAAACATATATCGTTCAAAGCAAACGAAAATATATTGAATTAAAGCTTATGCTATATTTAGTAAATGGTTATATAAGGCAACACATAATAGATACTGTCCTTCGCAAAACCGTATGTAATTGCAGTAACGAGAAAAATGTGCACGTTTGAAGTGTGAAGACGAATATGTTGCAATGATTTATATGATGAAAATATCGATGGAGAAAAAATTATTAATATTATATTATATATTATAATTATATAAAATTATTGTTTCTTAATTTGATAAAGTTTATCCGCACTTGTTTTGATCTGAATTAAATATAAAGAAAAATACATTGAACATGAGATAATAACACTATTTTCACATACTGATTACAAACTTTATTTAAAAATTAAGATCGGATGTTCTGTCAATATATTTTATACAACAATATTAGGAAAAGTATGGAATAATTCGTCATTTTTATTGCACACCCGAAATATACAGGTGCAGCAGAACCAATTTACTAGTTTGTAAAAAATATAAAAAAGTAATAAAGGGATATAATTCATTAATTTTGGGAAACAATGTCCTCAAAATGGCAGCCATTAGCAGCCACACACTGTTAGAGACGATCTCTGAAGTTTTGTAAAGCACGATCACACGTATCGAGGAATATTGCATTACATTCTTTAATAATCCGATTCCTTAGCTCTAGTAGTGTGTGAGGGCAACGTTTAAACACTTTTTGTGTGCTACCAGTTTATTAAAACTGTTTAACCCAGTACCAAAGTGTTTGCATATGGAACGATAGAATGTGGCCGAAAAGCTCTTTGCGCCACGATTATAGATCGGTTGTTTTCAAAATATGCACGCAGGGCAAAGTTTTAATGTAATCCAGTCCAAACTATGTTGGCTACTGAAATGGAACCACCGACGGAACAGATGGAGACTACGTGTGCTGCTTCCCCTCACTACCGTTCGAGAATTAACCTCTCCTAACGGCTTAATCGGTTCTGCTGCACCCTGTATGTATGTTATGAGAAATTTCAAAAAGGCAACGATGTTTAATGCTTTATAATAAATGCTCTACAAATGAAATTGTATTAAAGTTGATTTAATTGAGAATATTAGAAGAGAGGAGTGGCCCCCCTGTACACACCTAGATAAGCCTTCTTTAAATACATTGACTTGGGCCCAATTTTACTAAATCTGTCATTGATTTTACAGAATTTATAGCTTTGTAATATATATATATTTACATTTGTGCCGCGTGCTTCTAAAATGTTTCACCTTTGAACCCGGTGGCTGATAACTATGTGCAAAATTAATTATTGTGAAAACACAGACATTGATCCATTTCCATGTAGTTAGAACCTTTTATTAGTGCCATCAATTTAGTATGTATTTATGCATATCAAAATAAAAATTATTCGTGAATAAATAGATCCTGCTTAGATAAAAGAGCTGAACCCTTAGTTTTCGATAAGTACATTTATTTGAGAATCACAATGTACGAGTATACAACTAAATACGCGTTCTGTCAGAAAGAATTAAGCCAAAAATGCCGAATTATTATCGAAATTAAGCTTTAGATTTTGAAAAAAGGACGATCTAATAAGTTTGTGTTGAAGAGGAAAAAAGCATTAACCCTGGATAAAATTGCAATTATTTTTATATATCTATACTTTGAACAAAGTCACGAATACAATGGGTTAAGCAAATAATTTATGGTCAAAGAAGTTTAATTGCTCACCGCAAAATAATTTGTAAACCAATGGTTTTGTATCACTTGATCACACATATATTATTTGTTGTCAAGGCATAATAAAAATAAATATTTATATATATTATAAATATTTTAAGTGATAATGATATTGAATTGATATAAATAAACACACTACTAAATTTAGCATTGAACGCAATCATATGTAGCTGTAAAAATTCTATGATATGAACAATAAAATATCGAGGACGTTTTTTCTTTAATTAATTGTGTGAATAAACCCAAAATAAAACCATCCAACATAGAAGTAGAAATCAAATCACACTAATTAAATTTATATGCTTATTTAAATAAAAAATACGTAAAATTGTAGAACATTTTAAGAAACTAACGTGGACCGTTTGATAAATGATGAATAAACAATATATTCCTATCCAATCAGTACCTAACCAAAATTTAATGTGTAGACGGCTTAAAAATATTGTAACGAACATGAGAGCATATTTCGATTTGAAATTTCTTCTAAAAAACATTTCTTTTGGAAGCACAATTAAAGAGAACTTGCTGAATTTTTATTTAATAGTGCTTAAAAACACTGATGTTTGATATACATTGCTTCCAGACACTTTCAAATATTCATCGCAAAATTTTTATGAAGAATTTATAGTATTTTTCTTTTAACCATATCCGCTTCAAAACGAAGCGTATGAATACCCACAATGTGAAGATTGTTTTGACAGTTTTTTAATGAGTTAATATTTGTCAATTATTAGCTCAACCGTTTCGGATTCGTGTTCTGGCTACAATCTTCTTCTTTTTACCATATCCGATCCAAAGCGAAGCATATTGATCCCTACAATCTGAAAATTATTTTGACAGTTTTTTACGAGTAATAATTGTCAATTATTAGCTCAACCGTTTTGGTTTTGTGTCCTGGCTACAATACAAATGAATAAACATTTGAAAAAAATAGCAACCAGCACGGGCGTTGAACCCGCAACCCCTGCTGCGCGCTACTAACTAGCCTAACGAGGACGATAAATCTTCATACTTCATACGTGCACATTTTCCCTTTAATCGAGATTGAGCACAGTTTCGTGATAGACATTACTTTTTACAATCATTTGTTGTACACACATAATCAAATTAATGAAACAATCATTATGTACTCCCAAAATAGTAATCCAAGTAAACGAATCACGTAAATACAAATTCTCATTTTGATTTCATACTTTGATTTTTTCCCCACATGCACCCTTCATCACTGCCATAGATGGTGATGGAGACATATTCTTACCTCAAACTTTTGTACATGCTGGTGTGCACAGGTAGGCCGTAGTCATCATATCCTGTAGTATCAGTATAAACCCAAGTCCCTCCAAGAGCTGTCGACCTTTCGAAGATGGTAGGAATAGCTCCGGCGGCTAGAATATGGCGAGCTGCACATAATCCTGCTGCACCAGCTCCGACAACGCAGACTTTCATTTTGGAGTTTTGTGATAACTTAAATAAACAATAAAATATGAATGTATTTAACATATTTAAGGCCATGTTGTAAAATAGAATGGTTTTGACTGCTACAATAATAATTATATAAGAAGGAATTTTCAAAGCACTATCAACAAATAACAGTTCACAAAGTTTGGAGTGAAATTAACGTTTTTAAAATCGGTGCTTTGAAAGAACAGAACAAGTCTTATTCTCTAACTTTTATTCTAGTATTTGCAATAATGTGCATGCTGATACAATCTCGTATACTTGTAGCTCCACTACAAAAATATTTAAAAACATGTGAAGTGTGCATTTTATGTTGCAGACTGATTTTTTTGGGCGTCATTTTGATTTGGGTATCATTTATCAGTTAATAATTGACAGGCATGGAGAGTGGTCGATTACAATTTATTGTGGAGCATTTAACGCTGCAAAAACGTGTTAAAGTTATTAAAAATAATCATTAAATTGCGAATACGCGAAGAAAATTGCGTAGTTTTTTGTGTCAATCGTGTACCAAGTAAATCAATCATTCAGCGTGTTATGAATAATATTGAAAATTTGCATTCATTGAGAGATAAAGCAAAGCCTGGGTGATAACGTAGCCAATGTACGTCAGAAAAAAATAACACAGTGAGGCAGAGTCATGGTGAACGTTCGTACATCTCCCATCGATGCCGTGCATAAGAATTGAGAATGTCTCACCAAAAGTCTGCGAGAATATTATGAAAAATATGCTTAATAGAACTTGTATTTACGACACGGCCAGAGGCGGCCACTTGACCATAATCATATTCCAAACATAATAGTAAAAGCCTTATAATCAATTAATAATATATAAATTATAAAATTGTGTTTCATTTAAAAGTTATTGAAAAAACATAGGCCTGGAACATAAAACGCATCTGTATTAGAGAAAAATATTTCATTTGTCCAAGTGCCATGAAGGCTACAGCGCATAATCGTGGTTGCGAGTACTATTAGATTCTCGAACCTGGATAGCAAATTAGTTGTGTTCATGACAACTTTAATGTTTTATATAAACATTGTTGCTGAGAATTACTTGCAAATGGCATAGCTTATAACAACTTGTTTTATTATGATTAGGACAACGTCTTGTGTACTCGTATGACACATATTTGTGCATACGTAGAACATTTATTTATACTAGTCAATATTGTATATATAATTTATTACTCTGGTAAGTGGTTGTGTTAACAAATTCATAATCCTCATTTATATTACAGTTTTCCGTTTGATCAAACATGGTAGTTGTTACAATAAAAATAGACTTAAGCTCTTAGCATTGGTGTTAATCGTCGCAAACGTCAGAAGAAAATCACATATTCATTGGTAATGTGTGTTCCGGGGAAACTTATTTCTAAGTACGGTCATACACCTGTCCATTATAACTAATTAATATAAAACATTTGTTATAAATATTGAATATTTAATTCAGTATCAACCTGTCTTAACACGTTGACTGCGAAGACGCACATATATTGGAGAGACGCTGATTACTTGTATTTGACGTATTTTCTGATCAACATGTTAACAAACTACTTGATAGTTTAAGTCGATTCGAACCCCCTCATATCGAATATGTTGACTGCTACAGACGCGCTGCGCCTAGCGTATACTCAGAATCTCTCGAATACATGTATTTACGCTCTAGTCAGTAGCCAACGTGTTAAAAACCCATTTTAAAATTGTAAGAACAATTTTCAATTCACTCCAACTGAAAGATTATTATTAAAGGGTTGCTTTATATTCGAGTCTCTAACCATGTAACAATAAATTCACTACATCGTAACGAGCAAGATGGTTATATATAATATATAACAGAATACATTATTTACATTAGTACTAGCTATAGATATCTGGGGGTACTCATTACGGGATATGGCAGTTCGTAAAGAGAGCTCGCTATCCGAATAGTATGTACTTGCTGGAACAACCTTCATCTCCATGCGAAGTGTCTGGGACTCACAGCTACACTCGGTTAAAACTGAATGCCGCCTATTCAACGCTTGCATATTGACAGTGCTCGTCTACGGTAGCGAATCATGATATCTTAGGAAGTCTCAAAATAACCGTTTACTGTAATTTCGCTTAGAATTCTGGAAGTGCAGTGGTATGACTATATGCGAAATGAGATGACAAGAGAATGGACATTCAAAGTGAAGATGAGACGTTAGACTTGGCGCGGTCACGTGCTGAGAATGCCTGAATCGCATCTTAACCGGGTACTGTCATCCCGTTTTATACCAGGTACACAGGATGTATTCAACAGAGTTACGAAACGCCGGTATTACATGGAAGTATGTCAGAAGACTGGTCAGTACTAGTGACTCATGGAGGCAACCAACGTGTGGTGTTCATATGGTCCGGCTAAGAGACGTGAGATGGTTTAAGAAGAAGTGGAATATTAAATATTTTCGCGACTTTGTCTGGAAAAGTATTTTTTTTTCATAAATAGATATTATATAATATGCGATTAAAAATCATAACTTTTTAAACATAGTTTTTCTGTATTACATTGTACAGCATAATAAATTATAAGTAAAACACTATTTTAGCAAGTTTAACTTTACTATTCAGAACTGATTAATTGAATTAAAAAAAACGATTCATTACAAATATCACAGATGTGATAAATAATATGACATTTCTTTACGTTATTCAAAAATTTAAAGTACATATTGTTTTGTTTTAATTTACACGAACGTTTCCTATAGTCCTACAAAATAATAATATACACTAAAACTGTTATTATTTCCGAATTAATTATAACGAAACTTAATCTTTATTTCGAAAATACGAGTTGGTTCACTCCAGTTAACAACAGTACGATTGCTACTAACTCACATAAAGAAATTATTTAAAAACACTTCAAATTCCACAAAACTCTAAAAATAACGTTCAACAACATTTAATACACAAAATATCGGTACGTTAAAAGAATTATTAAATATAAATATTAAGCATGGCTTCTTTAGATATCAATCATGCTTAGACAAAAGGAGTTAATCCTCACAGAAAAAACTTTACAGGAGGCACAAAAAACGTGTTGTAATGATTTTTACTCAAAGTCACATTAAAACAAACTTGAAGTGGACGATGATCCATAAATTGGTGTTTTATTTTCCTGATCTGATAAGTTGTATGCATTGTAATTCTCAAATAAAATCACGTTTCAAAAAACTGATGGTAAAGCCCTTTTGTCTAAACAGGGTCGATATTAAAAAAATATCATATTTTCAAAGTCAGTATAAATCTTATTTACTGGATTGTAAAAAATACTTTGTAATACTGAAGTTTTGTTGTATGGAATAAAGGAAAAAATCTACAAGTCTTTTCATATTATACGAGTATTTAAAAATATAATTAATATTAATCCTTAGTACTCATGTTGAATTATCGTTACTTGAGAATCTCTCGTTACAAGTCAAAATATGTTATTGGGAATGACGGCTGGCCAATTTCAAAACATAGTAAATGTTTCAACACAAAATATTCAGGGCGGCCAAATTGGCCGAGGAATTATTAACAAGAATATACAGGAGTAATTGCTGTGAACGGAACAGAAAAACAATATGAAAACCAGTATGTGCATTTATTAATTTTATTATCTAGAGAGTAAGTATTAGGTTTTAATAGTTTTTCTTAACTAACTAAATTATGAAGTTGTTTTCGAAGAAGGAATTGTTACTTGAAAGGTTTATAAAAATTGATTTTAACCCATATAGACACTGATTTCATATAAAATATCGACAGTAGAATGTGCATTCTATCCTAGTAATCTAGAATATGCATTAAAACGATTTTTTTTTTAATTTGTCCGTTACTAGATTTTAAAATTGGGCAGCTGATGCACTTTCTAACTTATATTTGGCTGTATTTAAATAAACGATTTCGTAAATAAACTTACCTTTATTAATTGAAGATGAGTATAGCCAACTAGCAGATTCTGTCCAAACTGGTAATAAATCGAATAATATTTATATTTTCTAAACAAATGCACGTCGAGTAATATTGTTTGTAAAATACACTCCTAACAAAAACGCGTTTAAACGATCAATTAAATTGATAAAAACGAAAGTGATTCAATCGATGTGTGGCAATTAATTATTGTTTATGGATGCTGTAATCACAAAAATGGTGCGAGATTAATGCGACCGGCGAGTTGAACTGTGCGTAAGAAAATGTTACTGCGTGAATGATTTCTCGCTTTAAATACTCGTACCCTTCCGAAGTCTTTCGAAACTACATAATGTTATTGTCTTTCTTTGCTACAGTCTCTTAATGAGAAACTAAGATATCGCCGTCGACGGGAAAATACCTCTCACGTGGTTGAGTTAGGCCGTC
>JAPMAE010000122.1:1974-15713 GCA_036584705.1 Rhyacophila sp. 25_7 | reverse complement strand
ATACGGCCGAGCCCCGGGCGAAATGCTCTCTCTCCTTTGTTACGGAACCCGTTTGTTTGGTGTTTGTCGACATCGCGGTGTGCTAATATCGTGTTATCACATACCGCTTGCTACTTCAAAAGCGGCGGCATGGCTCTCCACCCCCACCCCGAATTTATTTTATCGGGTCTTTCATTATGACACCTCTTTGCGACGCCTCACTGCCAACGCGACGACACAACATTTTCAGAGATAGTTATTGAAAAGCGACTAGAGTTGTTAGCTATTAGTTTTTCAAAAATATATAACCAAAAATTTTAAATCAGTAGTTTGAAACAAAATAACACACAATATGCAATTTATAGAATTGTCCTCATATGGATATTCTACTGTCAAACCCTTGCAACTAAAAAAAGAATAATAAAATTATTTTATTTACCATTGTCTTTTATTAATCGTCATGCCATAAAAAATGTTTATTTTTTAATTTACTTCTAAAACTCCACGTTCAAAATTTCATGACAGTTAATATGTATTTTTTTTTTAATATTTACATTCTTTTTACCAACTACGGAATGAAACGTGTGATCACGGATATATAACAGGACAGCTGTGTAATGAGAAACTTAATTCAAATGTCAACTTTTATTATTATAAGACTATTTTTATCCTTTAAAGATTGTTAGTAATTTTTTTTTTCTATTTTTAATGATCAAAAATATTCAAAACAACGTCAAATATTACGAAAATCCAACTATACTTGTAAATATTATTAATACGCAGAATAACATTTTCCCAATCGCTGAATAAACTACAAAATTATATTACTAATAATATAAAAATCTATCTAATCGTTTCTAATATTTTTATTCATTTCATAAATTTTATAAAATGAAAATATAATTGAAATTTATGTGTGTATACAATATGTGTAACTGTTTACCGGTCTATAGAACCGTCCTCTAAGGTACTGACTGTTCCAGACATTCTACGCTGTGCTGGTTTTCCAGAGAAAAATTGTTGATAAGCCAGCTAGTGGAAATTGCCCATGAGCTTTTGCCTTTTGTTTCTCCCTCACAAAGCGACACATCGCGACGCTTTTGACATGGCGTCGACTTTCCCTGCAGAAAGCATTTGCGTTTATACTACAAGGTATCACCGTATAGAACTCCGGATATATTTTAAGTGAACATCTGTTTTTTATTTGAATGAAATAATTACTAAATTGACTTTTAAAGCTTCTTTTAACTTTTATATTTGAAAACATATATTTTATGGTTTTCATAAATTTAGAGAGACGTAAGTTATTCATTTTTTAGGAAATTGTATTAAAATCTGGCTGTAAAAATAAAATAATCATATCAATAAAAAATAAATACCTATGGTATATATCAAAATATATAATTCTATTGTTTTTCTTATTAAAATTTAAAAATACATTCCACACTACATATAATTGGGTTTTGTAGATTCACTTAAAAATCTTACAATTGTATCAGTTTGGTTTTGCTTGTATTCAATGAATTTTAAACTATATTTCAAATTAATAATACATTTTATTGCCTACACGATGACAAAAATTAGTTAGTCATTTTTCGTGCATTATATTTTTAAAAATTTCATTTATATTTTCAAAAAGAAGGTTTTTTTTAACGAGATTTTTAAAATTCACTATTATGCATTTATATGTCTCTTTAACTTTTTGTGATTATTATTATAGAGTATTCTTGTCTACCATAAAATATTCTTTGACTACAGACAATAATGTAGCAACAACAAAAAAGACTGTCAGTAGGTGCTAAATAAACGAAAGGCTTCATCAGAAAGTAAGGGTCGTCACAGCGTTTCTTTTATTTCCAACAATACGTGAAATGCGATTGTGAAACATCAAAGAGTGAGTGATCGGAGCCGTAAACTAGTTTATACTCCCTCGCATTTACTTGCACACGGGTTGCAGCTTCCAAAAAACGGTATCTAATCACCGAGAAATCTGGCGTTATTTTACTCTCCAGGCCAATTACTGACCTTTTGAAAATTCTCCTAAAAAGGTATTTGAATGAAATGATTCATTATAGGGTAAATATGTAATTGCGACTACGGTATAATGACATAATAGTGTCAAAAAATTCCCCTACTGCTGAACCAAAGACAATACAAACTAAATTCATTGGGCCGAATGAAAGAGGAGGCAAAAAACCGCCTCAACAATCACGGCGCTAGTGTTGAATCACTGCGACGAGGGGTACGTCACAAAGAAACAAAAGTACGTACCTATAGTTTTATGAATATCAAATAGATATGATGAAGAAATAAATATGATATTTGAAATATTCTTTAACTACTAGTATGTATCTGAAGTAAAATTTTAGTGAAACAAATAATACCTCTACACGAATAAATCAATTCAACTTAATATTATACTTGTGCATCAATTTTAATTAACAAAATGAAGTAAATATGTTTATTTTTATTAAAATACTTATATATTATATGGCAATGAAAGAATGAGATGATATTAATTATATATTTATGTTTATAAATATATTATTTAAATAGTTTTATAAAGTACAGTCATGATTTTTACAGATGTTCAACAAACTCAATTTTTTTATTTATTTCTTGGATTTTCACTTTATAATTTAAACAAAAACGCTGTTTTTAATATAATATAGGTTTTGTACTTAATATTATTATTAAGTATAAAATTTCACAACATTGTCCGTGAAATAAAACTAAATGCGACATCACGCGTAGTAAAAGAAGTACGATTACAAAAGAATTCATCAAAAAACTATTTTTAATTGTAGCACTGGGACACTCTATACATGAGGACGCTTGAACATTGTACAGCAAAGACTTGAAAGCCCCGCTTTTGAGCGACGCAAAAATAAAATGACATGCAATTATTTTGACTACAAAAAGAGTGATATCAAACAATCGGCTGGTGCTTATCAGCGGCGGCCAAGTGGAAGAGCAGCTTTGCGTGGATAATTGGCAGGTAATCACAAGACCGCAATAATGGCCGCAGTCCCCACAAACTCCTGGATTTATCCTCCCATTTTACCGAAGCGGAGAATCAGCCAAAGAAGAGGATGGAACTGCCTTTGATCAATGCTCTACCGCCTACTAGCTGTAAATGTGTTTCTACTACGCACAATAAGGAATCAGTGGAGTGCGCTGAATTTGAAATCTACGTATTTACAAATTGAGAAAAACAAGGATAGCTATAAATGTATAAGTATTTTTCCCCATTTAAAACTAAATTATATGCTATCTGGCAGAGAAGACTTATTACATTTTAATATTTAATTGTTTGAATCAAGTGATTGTTATGATTAAATATTTCAATCTAAATTGTATGAACACTACAGCCTAATTTATGCAAAAAAATATATTATATATTTTTGAATACCTAGCGTATTATATATAAGAAACAAGTAATTTGAACATCTATTTTTTTTAACAGTCATCATTTACATTGCACATTTTGTAGAAAAAAAATAATGAAATTCAACATTTTTTTTCGTATAAATTATACAATCGTATATATTACAACAGTTATAACTTTCACTAATATAATGAGTTCGTAGTAAATGTTCTAAAAGTAACTGACCATAAAAGAGCACAAAAAGAATTCTATTTTAGACAAATATAATTAAAACGTTGAATTATCTTGAAATAATAACAAAGTTTTTCCGAAAATATATTTTTTAATAAAAAAATTATAACCGATTTCGTATGTTACAAATATTTCAATAAATCTAAAAAATGTGTTATTACTTTAATATAGTTGCTTTCCACTAAGAAGCGATAGGGTATGGAAAATTAATTACCACGGATTATATTTTTGACTTTATATATGAGTATGTAGTGCAACAATCTTTCTTACTACGATTCATATATAATGTCATGCATTGCGTATAGATTTAAATAAATATTTAGTAAAAACTCGATATTACTTTACGTATTCTAATAGAAAATTATTGATATCAACTATGCAAGTTATTGATTTTAAATTGAATTGAAACTGGCGACATTATTATAGTTTTTTTTAAATATAAATTAAGGCTAAAAAATATTACTTCTATTTTTTTTTAAATAATTGTTTGTAACATAAACATATAAATATATGTTTTATTCTAAAAACTTCAGTATTACAATAAATAAAATAATTCTCAGCGCCTTATGTCTTCCGATGATTTAGGCTAGGAGTATTTTTATTTAAATTTAAAATCCAAACTAAAAACTACATATGTTGCATGTATTTCCAAAGTGAACTTATTCCACTTTAAAAAAATGTGGCTAATGCTAAAAAAACTGTTTACAGTGTCGATATTACATATTTTTCTGTTATCTACATTGCAAATTGTATTTTACGCTACCAATAGATGTATCAAAAAAATGTAATATCGACATCATAAATAGTTTTGTGGCATTTGCCACATATTTGTGAAAGTGGAATAATTTCACTTTGGAAATACACGCCTCATACATCAAATAATATTTTTAAAAGATATAAATTTAGAGTAAGTTAATCACTTATTTCCGTTGTAAGATATTTTTTATGAAAAGAAATATAAAATAATTAAATAATCTTAAAATTCATGGTTAAATCGTTGTCTAAAAACACAATATATAAATATTGTAAACATGTTCTAATAATAGGTATTTAATGTCATCATTAAACTTAACTAGTATAATAGAGAAGATAATATTGAATAATAAATCTGGATTTCAGTTATGCGATTAACAAAATTTTACTCCGACGTTATTAAGAGATGGTCTAATCAATTTATATTTTTTTTCTCTCTGTTACTTAGTTAGGAGTTTGATTCTATCAAAACTTCTAGTGTGTAACAGTGAGCTTTGTATATATATAAAACATAATGAATATATAAATTTTTACTAGATTATGTACTAAACTTAAGTAAACTTCTTTAAATCTAAGTTTTAATGATGTCTTATGATTTCTTATAACATGACATTTAAACGACATTCATCATATATTTCAATATATCTTTCATCGTACATAATCAAACAATACAATAACCATTAAAATGTATGTTAATCAATTATTATTAGGCTCATATAAAATATGAACAGTAAATGATATTGTCAAGGCATAGTTCATATAATGTATTACTGTGTTTCCCCGTTCCATATAAAACTTACTCGGAGAATGTTATTAGTCCAGTTCTATTGCAGATTGTCTTCACTACTCTTAGATAATAAGTTTGTACGTTTTTTGATTATTTTCATAGTTTTATTCATCTCGTTAAAACAAAATTATATTTTCATTTAGTGGTTGTATTTTTATGGAAGATTTAATATAATTGAACGTTTAGTTGAAGATTCAGATGTAAACAAAATAATATTACTGTGCTCTCTGATATAATGTTTAATATATATACAAAAATCATTTATTGAATATATGTATTGAATATTGTCAATTGACAGCGGTAAGCTAAATAGTGAAGTCTTTTGATTGATGGATAAACTCGTACAATACATATTTTAGGTATTTATAAGTGACATAAACAATCTGATAAATACTCGTAATTCTGCAGTATAATATAATTATTATATTTAACCAGACTACGACGTAATACTCGTAATAATAATTTTAACAGATTTATTGACAAATACTACGATTAAGTTGTGCTTTCATTTACAATTTTTATTAATAATCCACATCTATACTGATCAGGATGTATAGGTTTTCTCTACGCACTTCACTGATGAGAATTCGCCATTTTATGTTGGATATAATATTTTAGTCGTATTACCTCGCTCTCCCCCGTGACTGTTTTTCAAGTTAATGTTTCATGAATTCCGGCTCTCGCTTTTCTTCTGCTTCCCTCGCTTGGGGAAGAATCCGAGCGCTATTATTTCTCAGATTAAATTAGGCAAGAGTAACCGGGATGTTTTTAGGTACAATGTAATGTTTCATCGCATCTTCTTCATTGAAATAATCGATAATTGTTTTATTTTTATGGATGACAACATTAAATGAGTAACATCACCAATATCATCAAAAAAGTTACTTCTATTTTATACTAATATAATGGTTTTATTCATATAAATACATAGTATTTATATATTAAAACCCACACTTATCCAAAAATGTTTTATCCATACTGCTATAGTTTATTCATCATTTTTATTATTTTCTTTTAGGATATGGCTCCAACTCTCTTTCGGCAATGTCCAAATCATCCCTCGAGGCACACTCCCACCTCAGGCAACCAGGTACGTCCATTTTTAAATAGTTTTGTTATGCAAATTGATATATGGTAAACTTATATTATTTCTCAAATGGATTTTTTTAATGCATCAAAATAAAAAAAATCCAATAAAGCACCGATTTTTAAAAATAATCTGATATGATTCACAAAAGTCTTATAAACTAATATAACATTTTACGGTTGGTAAAATATCGAAAGAATTTTAGTAGATTATAACTAAAGTTTACATATGTTGATTTTATTTTAGAAAAAAAATAATGTTTAAAAATGTCTTTATATATATTAAATACTATCTTGGTTAGAGTATGTAGTATCTATATAATATAAAAACGTTATCAACTTTTTTACAAAAAAATCTTAAAAGTCAGCTAAAACTTAAATAACAAAAACAGTTTTGAAATATTTTTAATTTGGCCAAAAAATAACTTATATCTAATAAATTGTATGTAATTGTACACGATTTGAGTATTATGATTTGAATAAATTTATAAAATATATCAATATTCGTTTACTCTATAAAATGTGTAATTTGTTCTAATTTGATATTAAAATATATTAAGATATTTCATATACTTATTTCGACAAATTTTTTTTTTCAATCTTAGACGGTTTCGTCTATTACAATGTTTCAAAATTATGTTGTTTTTTATTTTAATTCAACGATTTATCCATTAAGTAAATAAATTTATAAATCTCTATGAAGTTTTTAGGACAATTATTTCTGTTGTTTATTATCATATCATTAAGACGCTATCAGAATAACATCCTGTTTGGGTGATTCAAATATCACGTTTTTTTAGAAACTTATAAGGTATTTTGGTTTATTTGTGTAAATATATTATAAATTACAACATAAAGTTTGACATGTACAATAAATTTAAATATTTTGTAAAAAAACATCGATCCCATAATCCTAATTTATCTATCGAATCAACGCTGCCCGAAAGAAACCTGCATAGTAAATTGTCATTTGATCGTTTTTTATTATATGATCATTACAAAGCTTACTAAATTTTGTAAAGTTACTTTTTTTAATAGCTTTATTGTATTGTATGGCCAATTTCTGAAAAGGAACATAAGCTACTTTATCAAACCGCTGCCCCAAATTTGACATGGCCAATATAATGGACGTTGCCTTGCCTAAATCACTATTTGATTGGTAACATAAAACTTATTTATAGATTGCCTTGTCGGTTTAACAACACTTAGCGATGGCCTAAAAGCACGAGTTTTTGCGACTGTATTAGTATATTAAATGCAACACGAATTCGCAAAACCGTGTCAAATATTTGCCCAACAAACATACGCGGTGCACGTATAACCCATCTTATGAATACTTTTGCAATACCTATCGCTCCCCTTTGGGCTGATTTTGTTTGAATTCGACATGGTCAATAAATGCGCTTCTGTTCTCTAATAAATAATGACGTAGCTTTCTGAACGAATATTCTCAAAATTTAAATATTTTAATGTTTTTTTTGTTATAAGCCATTTTTACTAATTAACTGTATATGTTTACATTTAAATTAAAAATATTCATTATGTAACCGATTAAGTGCTAAAAGCAAGTTAACTCGCACATTTTAAATTGTAGTTTGCTAGACAAATGTAAATATGTTGTATGAATTTAAATACGAAAACGCAAAGATATGATTATAAAATGATCATTAAAGATTTGACAAAAAAAAACATTCAATATACTTTTAAACGAAATATTAAAGTTCAATTTTTGTTTAGAAATTCACAGCTCGTCAGGTACATTATGTCTGGCAGAGAAAAGGTTAAATAAAAAATTCATATCCGCTCCGATATATTACAAAGTGGGCCTTACACTGTGAATTTATAATTATAAGTTGTTTTTACGAATAATAGTTGTCAATTATTGGCTCAACTATTTTGGTCTTGTTCTAGCTGAAATGAATAGTCATTTGAATATGTTTTGTGACCAATGCGGGATTTGAACTCGCCTTCTTTGTATAGTTAGTCAGACGTGCTTTAGACCAACCTACTTAAATTGAATGTAGTACATGTTGAATCCTAGTACAGTATAACAAATTTAAAAATAATGAAAAATTCAACATACCGAAGTATTTTCCGAGATTCGCACGAAACATTCACATCGATTGAATGAAATAAAATTTTGAAAATGTTATAATATAACGCGAGTAATAATTATTCTCTGCGAATACTAATATCGTTTAAGTTTTTCAATATTCAAATAATATGAGGGGTCTATTTTTATATAATTTCTACATAATTCCATACATCAAAACTTTGACATATGAACTATCGCTTACAGTCCAATGACGTTTTGTTATAATATGATTTATCATGTAAATCTTTAGTATCATATTTTTATTTTACTTTATTTTTATTAAGCTTTCCTATTTTTAATGATAACAAAACTTTACTAAAGTACATACAAGTTTATAATAATATTTTTTAACTTTTCTAATACAAAATTACTTTTTGAACTTCAAATATATACAAATATATCGAAAACAATGTTGTATGTCTTGTTAGTTTTTTTTAATCGGTAGCACTCATGTTTTAGTATACTTAGCTAAAAAAAAATGCAATTGTCTTAAAAACTCGAACATTCTTTAATTATACGTAGTACATTTTATGAAATCATAAAACGCGACAGTCGTCATCTAATATTGTTACATCTATTTTAATAGTGTGTGCAATATTTTGAGAAATTGCGGTTTATTGACAGGTTAGCCATTGGTTTTATATAACTGATACATACGAAGTGTTTTTCCAAATCATTGACTATAAGTCTCAATATTCGCAAAATAAAATACAGTTAAGGGGCAAAAATACTCACAAAGGGGTCAAAGCAATTCAATAAAATGAAATATAGTTTGTATATTTCAAATAAATTTTATCTATTGTAAAGACAACACAATATAAAAAAACCTACCCAGCAAAAAATTATGACAATATGGATGGTTAAAAATATAAATGGAAATTTCTATATAAACTATTTTATGCATATTTATATTCAAAGAAAAATGTTCAAGATACTTAATTCTTCATCTATATTTCACAAATTTATATTGATTGATAATACTCAAAATATTTTAAACATTTCTCAAACTGAGGAGAAAAGTCTGCAATGAAAGATACATTACGTATATTAAAATAATAATAGATTTTTCAATGATTGTGTGTATTATTTTAACAATGGCCGGTTTAATGAGATAATATATTAAAAACTAATTTAAGAATAATCGGTTATAATTTTTTGCTTCAGTATTCAAGAACTGTATAGTTTAAGAGATTTTTTTTTAAATCTATGATATTTTTACAACGTAATGGCTGTATGCCAAGGATCGACTTTGAATAAAATCACAAGTAATATTATCGTTTAATATAACATAATAAATTCATTTTTCATAAAACTTCTTTTACACGAGACTTATACTTATGTGATTCATTTTTAAAAATAGTATATTTGATACAAGTAGTCATTTAAGTGTTTTGTGCTATAATGTATGTATTTATAAAAACATATGTGTTTTTTTTCAATATCATGTTTTACGGATGCGTATAATTTGCTTTAAATATCCTATAATTTATGGATGATTTAGTTATTACAATATGAAAATGTACATTATTTAAGCATAAATCTATTTTGAACGGAAAATAACAATTTGAAAATACAAGTTAAATATCTTTATAATAAAGTACGAGATCAGGCAATAAAGTTATTATACGAGTATATGAATTTATTTCAAAATAAAAGTAGACTGAAAGTAAAATTAAACACATTTTAGCGAAGAGAACATTTCCGTACATAAAAAATAATCAAATAGAATATTCGGCGGCTTTTAATATTGTTCATATTTTTTCATGAATGGGAGTGGGAATGATAGGAACATTTTTTTATATATGTATAATTAATATTTTATTCATTTCAACGAAATCTTACTATTACGGTATTTAGCCCATATACACGTGTACTTCATTTTCAAATAACTAATTTTCTCTACTGTCAATCTTTGATGGAAAGCCATTATATTGAAATAAAAACATTTTTATTTCAACATATCGTATTCATAATGATCTGGAATATCTTCCAATATTGTGCTTGAATTAGCAATAATAATATACAGTGATGACCAACATTTAAAACTATTTTATCGATACTCATATTGTAATAATGCCACCCTTGTAGTTAAGTGGATAGCGCACCCGACCGATGAGTCAAGCGTCACGATTATAAATCTCATAGTTTGCAAAAATTGTACATGTTTTTTCATTCAATTTGATACCAGAACATGGACCAACCTGATTGAACTAATGATGCATAATTATTACTCGTAAAAAAATGTGTAATGACAATCTTCACACATTACAAAGCTTTGGTAGGTATGGGTAAAAAATATTGTATTTGCGTTAATCTCTAACAATATTTATATGTATGAATCTAAATGTAGCTAAATAAATGTAATACTCGTATCTACGTATATACGAGTATATGTTTGGTGTAGTCGTGTGCAGGCTGTGTGTTTGTTGAGCACGGTCAGTTACACTGGGCACATAAAAGCTTATTTCTGTCGCCGTATATTGTCTTCAAATAATAGTCCACCCGACTCGGTCATTCTATCGCTCGTTCTTTTTTCTAGTTCGACTCCTTGATTTTTATTAAAATATCCCATAACGGCTGAATAAAGTTCCCTTGGATTTTTGTGTTTTTGTGTGTATTTACTTCAAATAGGGATTTTCATAATATCAATAGTATTTTACACCTGATAAATGTAATGTATCTGTTATATTTAAATACATAAATTGTTTACTTTTATTATATTGCGATTAAATATTGGAAACATTACATAAATATTTACTTCATCGTTGTTCAGACTTTTCATTTTAAATTAAAAATTGGTTTATATACATACATATCCAGATTAGACGATTTTATACTATATTTATACGTATATACGACTATCATTTGATTTACAAAAACCTTTATTAACGGAAGATATACAAAATATTTTCAACCAATACAGTCTAGTTTTAAATCCCATATATTTTACTTTGTTTATTATTCATAAACATTTTTTTCACTTATAATTGTTTGTTTATGTTGAAAGAAATCTACGAATATGGAAAATAATCAATTTCCTGAACAATTTTAGAAATACTTTCTAAGAACAAATTAACTTCATAAAACTAAGGATGTGTAATTATTTAATTCACAGAATTCATCAAATTCATTTGCTTTGATAAATATTATCTTATTGCTTTGAGAGTTTTGTGAAAGTTTAACTTAATTATTATTTACAAATATAATCCTGAACTCAAGTATAATTATGGTTAAATCTGCTTTTATGAATTCTGAAGCAACAAAAATTTAAATAATCGTTTTCTTTGGTAGATCCAGACAAATCCTTTATACTTCATTCAATAAAATCTAATCCTATTTCAACTTAGCTTATATCTCAGTTCAACGTAAGTATTGCGTTAGTAAGCGTATTCAATATATGCTGATATTGTTTATTTATTAATTGTAAAATATGAAAATACGTGCATTGTATAATTTTTCGTTTATTTCATAAAATAAAATGACGTACTTTGACAGTATCCAGATATTTACGATAATACGTTTATATATTATCGAAAAAATATGTTGAAACAGGTAAAACGGTTTTTAAATAATTCTATACTATTGTACTATATTCTTTTGAACAATCCAATTTGACTTTGGGTGTTTTAGAACGATTTTATTATGTTCATGGTATTCGTATATGCCTGTATACATTAATGTTCAAATCGATTTTAAAAGCCACGCTGTCCTGAACATGCACACTCTTGAAAAGTAAAATTACCAACACTCAGTTACTTCACGAACACTCATCCGTAGCTACTTTCAGTGGTGTATGAAATATTTGCATTGATGATAAAATAACACATTTATTATTGAAATATTCGGTTGACTTTAAAAACTATTGCATTTTAATTCATCTGTATTATTTTTTTAAGATTTTCATTTAAACAAACTACGTAAAATTATAAATACCATTACTTCTCAATATACTCGTAAATGGCATGATTGTCATTTCGATTTTTTTTAATAAAAACACTTTTTTGTAAATATTTATATATTTCTAATCAGTTGTGCATAAAAATTTAATTTCCAACATAATACAATATGTCTTTTTATCAACAAAGCTAATTTTTACAAATATTTCTTTAAATCATACAAAATATAAATACTTAAACTTAAGTGTTATATTTAATTAAATTAAAGCAAATAATAACTTAAACAAATATGATAAATATCGAATGTTTTTTTAATTACAGATAAAAAGAAAATAAGTATTCAAATCATATACTTATTTATAAAATTATCAATGAGAAAAAATAATAAAAATATTGTTAATAATATTATACGAACAGTTATTAAGTATATCAAGAAAACTGTATTATATATGTATTTAAAACATACAGCCATTCAGTAGTCACTAAATGTATACATTTAAAATCTTAAGATACGCCATTTTATTCAATATTTTAATAGATGTATATTACAATTATAATAGAGCAATAAATTGATGAAGTAGTGTTTAAATAAAACAAAAAATAGTTAATTATTCTTTTTTAAAGTATCATGCAGTGAAGACTAAAAGTTTTCTATTCATTTATTAGATTAATATTTATAAAAAGTAAACCGTTTATTACTTTTGCAACACGTAAACTTCAATTGCGAGAGCCACTGGTTTTTCTAGGCTACCTTAGGTGTAGAGGAGTGAGAAAACAAATCCAAATATTTACTCAGTCTGATGGAACGAGCAGACATCTTCGGGCATCTTGAATCGGCGACTGCTACGCCAAGTTTGCTTTATATTCCTTAACAAGTCGGCGAGAGAGTGATTTAAAAAAAAAAATGTAGATTCCACCCGACCGACCAAATTTATTTTGCAGACAAAAGATATTTGCACACTCGTCGATTTTTTAAGATATCACTGATTGATTTTTTTACGTATTAGTTAATAAAATGTATTCTAACATTTTGTATTTAATATTGAACATATATTGCCTTTTTGTTTCATTTAATATACTTGTATTAAATAAACTACTAGTTTTGTCATACCTGTGATTTGTTCATAAAAATTATAATATATAACAATTTTTCATTGGAAACATTAGAAAACAGTAGTTTTATGGAAAGCGTTTGCACTTAAAAATCGTTCAGAATGGAGTTTAAGACCCGTTTGTAGATATACTCGTATAATCATATTTATTTCCGTATGTTTTTCAATCACACGCATTTCAATAAACCTGGAATATTCAACTGATAAGTTAATAAATTCGATTCATAAATTTATATAACAATTTCAATCTTATACGTATGAATAAAACCATATTAAATTGAATTTTGTCGTAAAAACTTGCATTATATTGAGTTTGTAAAAGCTTTCTCATAATTCAATTATATTGAAAGAAAGCTGCTTGCCATTCTCGCGGAAGCACGTAATTCGAAACTAAAGCCCACTAGAGAGAAGA
>JAPMAE010000121.1:547-18426 GCA_036584705.1 Rhyacophila sp. 25_7 | reverse complement strand
GATCTCTTGGTCTACAGGAGATGTTTCTGAAGCTCACAAGAGTCACAAGCAGACTAAAAAGCGGAAATACCGCATTTTGTCCCCTAAAGAGAATTTTTAATACGGTTTTACTTAACAGAAACCGAAACTTTCAGTAATTCATTGAATTTATGAAATTTATTAAATTCTCTTTGGCGCCTGCAGGCAGATTAAACTTGGCGTTCTTTGCACTAAAAGTCTATTTAGGTCTATAATTCTATCAAAAACAATCTTTTAGCTTATATTATAATTGTAAACCCTACAGCTTTATATGTATGTGAAACTTAACGCCTGATGGAGAAATAAGAAAAGGTTATAGAAGTATTATATATTAAAATAAAATACTTCGACCTAAGCGGAAAATTTTTGTAAAAATGATTTTTTTTCTGATATTTTTTAACAAACATGAAGGAGACATACTCAATTCTAGTGCACGGCGACCGTGCACTTCTCATCAGAGGTGTACAGAAATTCACCAACACTCCTTTTCTTAGTAGTTTTCACAGTTTTCTGGCTTAGGTACGTTGGTTACGTTGTCACCCCGACTTTGTTTTATTATATTTCCCAGATCGTTTTTTTTCAAAAATTTTCTTTATTATTCATTACACGCTAAATAATTAAATTTCTTGGCACATTATTAACCAAAAAAATCACACAATTTTTTTCGCGTACTCGCAATTGAACAGTTATTTAAAAAATGTTTAAATAACTTCATGTTGTTGCGGCATTAGATAATTTAGAATAAACTGCTATCGACCATTCTCCACAACTGTTAACTGCTAACTGACAAATGATAGTTAAATCAAAATGATGGCCAAACAAAATCGGTCCGGAACATAAAACACACCTGAATTATACTAGTTTTATATCAACAGAAGTTTTGACTTTTAACATGCATGTATCAAAAGTACGGCTATGACTATTTGAGAGTGCAGTATTCTTCCATGTTTTACTTTTTCAGGTTATTTTTAATCACAAATAAATTCTTAGAATACTTTCGTGCCACATGTATAGTCAGTTTTATTGTATGTATCCAAATACCTATACCGATGTTTTACTTTTTATGCATGACAGTCGTATAAACCCAAAGTGCCCAAGTGAGACTCAAATTCAGGTGTACGAAATGTGTCACACTTTTGCACGTCTTATAAAACTACCCCTGTTAACTTAGCAACCCACTTTGATACCTGGTTAAGTTGTAAACTATTTCCATAATATTATTCTTATGAAACTCGTGCGTGTAAAGTATTCATAACTTTGCTATTATCCTTTAAAATTTATAGAGCGAAATAATGTCTGCGGATTCTTTGTGATTGACATTTCTCAGAAATTTCAAGATCAAAGCTATCAACTGTCATAGTACTGAGCTTTATATTTTCCCGGTAATTCCATAATATCATTTTTTTATATAAATGGAGATGGAAAACATATTGATTCTTTTGTCATATTCCGACAATGTCCATAATATCTTGTATAACATTTATGATGGAAGCTTTTTCAATCAGTGATTTTTACCATTTTTCTCTGATAGAGCATATATTATAAATTTTTGTTCATAATTTTTACCTGAAAAACTGTCAATGTATCGAGTTCCTGTCCTGGTTTCAAATACTCATACACAAATATGTGCAATATTTTTCCAGTTACATTTATATAGAATTCGGACGTAATCACATGCAGATATACTGTGTAGAGATCCACCGCGAACTGGTATACTGTTAATGACTACATTTTGTTTACAACCAATTTCTGATAGAAAGCCATTGTATTAAAATAATACATTTCACCTGATTTATAAAAAACATCATTCTCCAGTTTGGACAGCCAAATCGTTTGAATCGTCATCACATCGGTTGCACAGGGCATCTCATGCCATAAAGGATTATATGAAAGATTACTGTTTTTCATTTATTTCTCTTTTTACTTACTTTGCACTTAAGGGCATATTGATACCGTCCTATGCGGCTTTGCTATGGATAGGCTTAAATTTATATCTGAGGAGAAAAACATGTCACTCGTTAAGGTGTCATGAAAGCAACTGCATAAATCGTGTATGCGTGTATTGGTGGGTCAGTGGTGGGTTATCCAAACTTGGTTTAGATAAAAATATCTAATTATATATTTTAAACTATCATTTATTTGAGATAAATATTCTACTTGTTATAATCTATAAAAGAGTAACAAACCTACAGCTAGGTCAATAATCTCTTCTAATAAATGTATCTTAAATATTATATGAATATTGTTTTTGTCTTATCACATGACAAAAATGTACACTTACATTGACATTGATATTTCGCCACGTGCCAACAAATCTGGTTATAGGCGTTTCAAAGCCTGTTTCACTGACCATTAGATCAAACTCTGCAAAATCATAAATAATTGCTTATAAATAAAAAAGTGTAATTACCAAATAAATATCGGCATTATCTAACATAAAAAATAATACAGGCTAATAACAATTTTATTTTATTAATACTCGCACATGGATAATAGTACAATGTTAAAAAATATGCTATTGACTTCAATATTTAGTATTGTAGACGTGCTTGTGCCTTGTGCGTGTAACTATATAAAATATAGTCCAATAAATAATCTACTATATTATAATCTTAAAGTATTATTTCTTTTTTCATTGCTGTAACGAATCAAGGCGGTAAAAATGTTATATTATGCTTTTTGTTCATATTTATTTGTACAGTGATTGTGAAACCAATATTTATCGATAGATATAAATTTAGAGCCTATGAAAGAAACAGTAAAATATGATGCAGACATACGAAAGCATTACACTTTAAAAAATACTTGGACCTGTTTTGCATCCGTATCAATGTTGAACTTTTTGACCTATTTTTCCTTAGTATAAGTAATGTTATTGTTAAGGCAAGTAGATTCAGGTGGGTGGGCAACATTATCAAATGCAATCAATCTAAAATTTGAAAAAAGATATTTTGAAAACAAACTCTAGAAGACGCTTAACTTGAGGCCGATAATATTATTAAAGGCGCAGAAAAATTATATTTTCACAACTGGAGGAAAAGGGTCAAAGTAGATACGTCTAAAGAGAAGTTATACAATTCGCTATGGACCTAAATAGATCATAGCGTCATATCATTTCACTTTATTACATTTATACGAAACAATCAATCCGATTTTATATTTATATACGTCACGTAATTTCTGAGAGCCAGAAATATACAAAAATATTTATTTTTAAACAAAATTATAATTATTTTTAACACTAGTAGTTTTTTATATTAAAACATTTCTATGCCTGGAAGAGAAACTACACTGTGCCAAAAATGACACCTTTTTACTGTGGGTGTTCAAAGTCATTTTGGTGTCACTTCTCTCGGATAATATATAAAATACTGTATAAATATATTCATATAAGCTCTGATATGGAGCATATGGGATGTTCATAGCATAAAGATTTCTTTTGAATTTTTTAACGATTAATTATTAGCTCAACCATTTCAGGTTTATGTTCTGACTGCAATACAAATGAATAATCATTTGAAAATGTTTGCGACAAGCGTTAGCTTTCATCCTCTGACCACCGCTTGCTAGGCGTATGTGCCATCCGCTAACTTATAGAGGGCGACAATTTAAGGGCGTAATATTACTTTAGATTCTTTTCTAGTGGGGTTACAACATAATTCATTTCATAAATCATTGTAAAAAACACGTCGAAAGATATACAAAATAATGTCTTAATTTTGCCAAATTAACAATGTAATCCAGGTACAGATTTTAAAAAAATAATTCATTTTATTTTGAAAAGTATTTTAATCAATATATACTTAACTGTTTTACGATAGAACAAACCCTTTTTTAATTAAGTCATGATCATTGTTTTACCTTTAATTACAAAGAAATATCTTTAAAGACGCATCTAAAAAAATACCTGACGATGATTTCTTTATACTTATTTTATTATATATGATGTAATAATATGGTTGAACCGAAAAGATATGGGAAGTTAATAAAAAATGTATAGCTGTGGCGGAGTTGAGATTTGAGTTGAGGCAAAAATGTTTCGGCAAAAGGCGGTTGGGAAAGGGGCGCATCTTATTCGAGTATATTGTAGAAGGCAATTGAAAAGTTTTAAGCCACTTTATCTTTCTAGCGTGTAATACGTTAAGCGAATACAGGAACCTTAACAGAAACATATTTATGCGTGTCGATTTTTATTAACGCGATAAAAGCTCACAGAGAACACTTTCTCATAACATAACATTGCCTAAAATGCATCGTGCATTTATAAATACAAGAAAAACGATACAAATATAAATGTTGCTTAAAACGTACACTCAGTTTAAATTTCATTATTATTTATACTCTCGTAAAACTAATTTACAAACACATGAGAGGTGTGGTGTAAAAAATTGGTAACTCTCAATGAAACAGTTCTGTAATAATAGCATGTTGAAAGTTTCTTACATATTTAAAAATATACTGAAAAACTAAGTTGGTGGTTACAAAGATTTCTTTTTAGGCACCAATTTAGGCATAAATTTGAATGAGGAAGTGAAAAATGGTTAATAAATAGGCTAAAAATCGAATAAAATGTAATTCTACCTAAGTTTAGGTTACCAACTCTCTACAACACACCCCTCAATATGCATTGATTTCTTTTAAATCCTTAATTAAATAATATGCGTACAATTTGTACCACGTTAAAACTAGTAAAACCATATTATTTTAGATACAATAAAAACCATGCGTTCTAAATTAACATCATGTATGACTATTCTATAAATTGCATAATGTTATTTCCGAACCTATTCCTTAATTTTCTTCAAATTAATCATTCCATAATATCAAGGGATTAATGTCAAACAACTTTATCTACAAAAATGGTTTTTTTTTTTTTAATTTTAATAATGTTATTTTACGTTCTTGGCTATATAATTCTCAAACAGCGGCATGTCAATTTTTTCTAGTTTCTTCTTAAATCGTCTGTAAAGTTTAATATTTTGCCTCTCCTATGAAGTTGCAACTTTATAGATAGCGTTGTTGGTATTTGAAGGAACTCCAGTAGACACTCGGCCCGTCGGTCACCCCAGAATGATACAGGCGGACAATATAAAGTTGTGAATATGTTGAATGTGAATGACTACAAAAAGAAAAAAAGACAGAGGGGCCTGTAGGAAAGTTGTACCGTCGTCCATGGACTCGAATGAATTATAGCGCCATTTTATATTAATACATAATAAATAGTAGTAAATAGTATATTATTGGTATAACTCGTATACTCTATTATCTGTAAATGATTTTAAAAACCTTAAAATAGAATGCCATATAGGTCTATCGAACACAAAGAAACATGATGATTATCCCTCGACATCTTTGTTAGGTTTAATATACTCAAAGTGTCATATTACATACAATACGCAAACAATATTTAAACTAAAAAGTGTTGTCTCTTTGACTAATTATATTGATAATATTATCAATTAAAGATAGTTTATAGGCATTTTTTTACTATTTCACATATATTTTTTATTTTTAATAATACACCTCATATTTATGTAACGTTTATTAATTATAAAGTAAACGTTTAAATATGTTTGTCTTTGTATATAACACGTAAGTTTTTTTTAAATTTATAAGTTGTGTATATTAGAAATATTGTTGTATATACTCGCTGCCACTTGTGAGCTTTCCATTCGACCCACCGTACAAACAACAAAATAAGAAGTAAGATTGGATTGATTGAATTGAACACGATAAGTGATGGCGGAGTGAAATGGAAGCGATCGAACGTAAGGGTGGGCGTCTCTTCTCGTGCCAGTGTAAAATACCTACAAACAAACTTTATTCAATTTAGCAAAATTTCTCCTTGTTAGTATTGTGTATTATTATTATTATAACTTCGCAGCGAAAAGCATATTTACTAACATACTGACTAGATAAAATATATCTTAGAAGGGGGTTGTATAATTTACTTTAAGGGTAGCTTTATTAGTTAAATATATGTGCCGGCTATAATGGGTATGTTAATATAATAAAGCAACCATTCAGTTTACATAAAGAGTAATATATTTTTTTTATTGTATTTTTTTTACTTATATTTCTTTTTTTTAACTATATCATGCCCGAAAAGAAGTCTATGGATCTCCACAATGTGAAGATTGTTTTGAGAGTTTTTTTACGAGTAATAATTGTCAATTATTAACTCAACCGTTTCGAGTTCGTGTCCTGGCTACAATGTAAGTGAATAAACATTTGAAAAAAATTGCGATCAGCACGGACCTAGAACTCATGACCCCGCTTGCTAGGTGTATGCACTATCCACTAGCCTAATAAGGGCCAATTTTTTCTTATATTCATCATAAATTAGGATATTTCTGTGTACAACTATTATTACTAGTATTAAATCTACACTTTCAATTGCAGAGAATAATATTTTTTTTTGTTTTAACCATATCCGCTTCGAAACGAAGTATATGGATCTCACTATGTAAAGACTGTTTTGTCAGATTTTTTACGAATAATAATTGTCACTTATTAGCTCAACCAATTCGACCCATGCCCTGGTTTCAAATACAGATGGAAAAAAAACTGTGCAATTTTTGCCAGCTACGGGATTTGAATCCCAGACTCTCCTACGAGTGCGACCTACTTTTATTGTACCTAAATTGACAGTTCTGTTTTTTGATGCTCTTTAATAGTGCTAAGAAGCTAACAAATCATTTTTATTTGAAATATCAATTTCATATTTTTTAATATTTTATAAAAATAAAAAAGTTTGCAATATGCATGTACTTGCCATTTTCAAATAAAACGTTTTTGTTATGATTTAAAAAATACAATGAAAAAATATTTTTTTCCTGCTAAATCTCTGTAAAAAAAATATAAATCTAAGATATACAAGTCTCCGTGCTGCAATTTCGTAATTCCGTTTTATCCCGATCTAACATCTACTGATTGCCCCGAAAAGTTTTATTTACTAAAACGTCTACAGTAAAACTTTGACGGGCGCACATTTGTCAAAAATTATGCTCTGCTCGAAAATTATGTAAGTTAAAATGTTGCCACTGAAAAAAAAATAACACCCAACTATGAATATATGCCAGCAAAATAAAAAGTTTTGCGCTAGACGACATTGTAATGTCAGCTGCGCTGTTGTTTTTATTACGTTTCACATTTCGCGCCATAAAATACGTCATAAACAGGAAACAGACAAAGATGGAGGCCATTTACATCCGGCCGGGCGGGGTAAGCCCGCGAAAAGTCCGCCGAAAGCGAGGGAAAAAGGAGTTCACAGTGCGGACATTCTGATTAACATAATAATATGGGATTCTTCCTACATATGAAAACGTTTAAAAATCAAAGTTTTGAAGGGTTAAAGCGATAATTATTATGAATTTGAAAACGTATCTTTATTTAAGGAATGGACAAATTAAGAGCAGAAATTAACTATTAATAATCATATTTATTAGTAATAAAGTGAAAAATTACAACTAAAAGAAAAAATCAAAATATATAAAGATGCAAAAACCATCATATTTTATAACATAAAATAGAAGAACATGCTCTCCTAAATATTTAATATTTTATACTTGAATCCATATGCGTTTCAAATACTGATATTATATTATTTTAGTTTGATGGTTAATATACTCGTAACAGAATAATGATGTTACTTCAGTATGTAAAATTTAAGCGCTTATAATAATTGGGTTCATCAAGCAGCAATATATATCGACCGTGTTTAGGCAAAAGGAATTAACCCTAATAGAACAAATTTTACAGGAGCTACAAAAAACGTTTTTAATGATTTTTAAACAAATTCATATTAACACAAACTCGAAGTACATGATGATCAAAAAATGTGTGTTATTTTCCTGATCTGATAATTAAAAAAAAAAAATTTTTTTATTTAAATTGAGATTAATGCTTTTTTTCTTTCAATACAAACTCTGGGTCTCAAGGTCGTTCTTTTTTCAAAATCTAATGCTGAATTTCGATAATAATTCGGTATTTTCGGTTTAATTTCTTTTGACAAACTGTATTTAATTGTGTGCATTGTGATTTTCAAATAATAGCAGTTTTCAAATAACTGAGGATTAAGCCTTTTTGCCTAAACAGAGTCGATACTTTTATGGTTATACATATCATACTGTTATATCTCTCCAAATATGCTTTTATAGTACGAAGACATTTTTGACACATAATATTTACGAGTTGTAAATTTAAGGTTCGGTAAGAAAGGTAGCCGTTTGTCGCCCTCGTAGATTAGAAGATAGCACATCCGACTCACGAGTCGGGGATCTGGTTCAAATTACATAGGTGTCAAAAAATGAACCGATTTCTTCATGTGTAGTTGAAGCCAGGACATGTACCAAATTAGTGGAGCTAATGACTGACAATAATTATTACGCATAAAAAAATCTGTTAAAACAATCCTCATATTGTGAAGATCCATATGCTTTGATTTGGAGCGGATATTCTTAAAAGAATAAGAAAGGTAGCAGATACTTTTCCAATAATTAGTACTATCAAATATATTAACGATATTAACAATCCTAGAGTACCACTAATCCCGTTAAAATATATTTCTTTAAATACACCATAGACATGAAAAAGTTTGGTTTTAATGATACTTGCTCTATAAAAACAGCTTAAAATCGAATTAATACAAATAATAATTTATTTTTACATGTGTTCTTAAGTATCATGCAGAGAATGTTGTATTTTTTATTTATATTTCGCGTATTTCAACTGTATTTTTTTTTTGATATATATGTAATTATTTTAATTTTTAAGTATGATTTCTTTATATTATAGTTATAGTTGTTATACATATATATTTTTATCTATACATCTCAAGTATATGAATAAATGTAAAAATAGTTCCAATGAAGATATTTTACTAAGTTGATAAATTTTCTTGTTCATCTTTCGACTCAAATTAAAATAAATATACGCATATTTACATATTCAACTTATGATTTTATTATTCAAGCTATGTTAAAATAAATTTTACAAATTCGTTCATAAACGTCACAAGCAATAATCGTCACAAACACTGTACATATAAATTTGCGGTAATCGTTTTCGGATCATATTATCAGAAAAAAGAGAATGGACGAATATGACCAAATATGGACAAATCTGCGGCCGCAACTCTCAATAATAATATGAACAAACCTATACGTCTTTATCAAAAACAAAACCTTATAGCCATTAAGCTTTCTTGCCATTCCGACCAATAAAATGTCTATAAAACATTTTATTGCCATAATCCAATCAAATTTTGTATGTCCGGGAAAAATAAAAGCAGTGACGCTTAGGCGGGAATAATAATATAAAGGAGAAAATATAATTTGCCATTTTGCGTTCCACTTGAGAATGCCTACATCCGGAGCGGGAAATTGTTCGCGCCTATTCCGTCAGCCGCCATATTGTTTTAAACGCCATTTTATTTTTAAACATAGCGATTGTCTCGTAAATTTGGCTAAGTATACCAGGCATAACTAAAAACGTTTAATATTACTCGGTTACTGCACACTACTTGTAGAAAAGACTTCATATGTGATGGTGGACCATCGACCCAAAATCACAAGATATTGTTAAATATGGCAGAAGTATTGTTGGTTAAAGATAGTATATTTAAAATTAAAAAATAGTGAATCCATACGCTATATAATACACATGAAATGTGAACCATTTGGTTTGATTAAAACTTATCAATATAGAATAATTAGGTATTCGACCGACTATCGTTTCAATTGTTTTATGAAATATTGTTGAATTGTTAAATAAGCAAATCAACTATTCGATAATATCTACACAATTAATCTTACGTTAGCGTTTTCTAACATCTTATCATAGTTAAATGTAAAGTATATATTTTATTCTCAAGTAATGATTAGATTGATGAATTTGAATGAATTGCCTGTATGGTTCAGTAAACATATGTACAAGTATTATCTGATTGAGTTATAAATACAATCCCATAATTTTGTTTTATATTTTCAATCTATTTTTTTAGTAAGAATATGTACTTAACTTGTAGAGCTAGTCATTTACTATCCTTTGTTTTAAAAACCACTGTTGAATAATCTTCAGAGCGAGAAAGTTCTTTATATTACATCTTGGAGCGGATATGGAAAAAAAATTAAATAATTGATATGATTTTGTTCATTTTTTATTTCACGCTTGTTTTGAAGGACAATTCTTACATGAGCCAAAAAGTTATAAATCATCTTTTTCACGTTTATTTCTTCTACCAATGTCAATAATTGCAGAAATATTATGTTTGCAGTTCAAATTGACTGATCATTCAAATCCACACATAATTCATTTTACATATTCAAACATAACGTTTTTGAATCTTTCTTTGTCATATTAAGTTGTTAACGAATGACTTATAGTATTGTTTTATTAAACTTTTTCAAGGTAAGCCGCTAAAAGCTCGCACGTTTACCTACGTGTAACATCCGAAATACATGATACGATTCATATGAAGATACACTTTTTACAATATAATATTATAAAATTTATCAACTTATAAAATAATTGTTCAACAAATGTAAGTATTAAATGACTGTATTCCAATGAAACTATGCTTCCTTCTTCTTCTCGACCACTTAAGCTATAGTTTTTATCAATTCGCCATTAAGACCGTTCATTTTTTTCCTTTCTCTATCGAATTGATAACCATAAATTAATCATATTTTTTTTTTAATTATACAGTTCTAGTAACAGAAATAAAAAGAAATTAAGTTTCATTATTCAATATACGAGTAAAATCACTGTATGATTATTCTAAAACTAATCTACGATAAGCCTAAGTTAGGATATGATGATGAGACAAACTGCTAATCATCTTTTTTTCTCAATTTTATTCTTTCCACTAACGTGCATGGTGATACCGTCCCATGCAGATTCAGCGCGCACAAATTTTAAGGTTTTTTCCAAATTCGCAACATTTTAGGAGGTCTCCTTTTTATATATATTATAATAATTTCACACGGACTCCCAAATAAACTCATAGGATTCAGGCTTGGATGGTTAAACTGATTAAGTATTCAGCCCACTCGGTGTATATGACACTTAATACCACTAAAGAATAGATAAAGCAATTATATAGCATACGACAAATATAAAATCTCTTCCACACTTCAGTGCATGGTGATACCATCCCAAGCTGCTCTGCTACGGGAATGGTTGAAATTAAATTGGGCAAATAAAATTAATGATTCAAAAATTCTTTCGTGCAGTATCAGCAAAGCGGCGACGCAAAATTACGAATACTGCCGGGTTAGTGATGGGGGAAAACAAATTAAAATCATATGTGATAAAAAATACCTTTTAATTTGTCTCAAGAAGACGACTACCCACAATACGGGTTGCGTTTACTGGTGGGTCTTTAAAATAAACCTGTATAACGGATATTTTACAATATTAATCACAAACATAGTTTTTAAAGTTGTTGCTGCTATCAATATCATCAATATTTTAATATTATTCTTTTAAGTTTTATATTATTAATAACATTGTAATATATTCACAGTGAGAATGATAAGTTTATTGTTACGAATACAAGAAATACAAGATGCAATTGTTTAATATAAGTTTGACCATTATTTTTCATCTTATTTGTGATTCAATATACCTTTATGTTACCAAATTTTGTTATTTTTTAAAAATATATATATTAAAAAAAGAGAGTTGTGCCTCATAATTTATTAATGTACATCAGTTGTTCCTAAAATGGTTCCTATAGACTCCTAGAGATTTTTGGGATCGCTTGAAGAGTCTATGGTAAATAAAAATTAATTTGGGGGTGCGTAGATAACGTCAAGGGATCCGCGAAAGGTTTTATATAAAGTAAAATAATTGTGACCCATTTTCATGAATGATAAAAGTTGCAAAGAAACCTTACAACGTGACCAATCACCATTCAATATATAGTTAAATTTATGACTTTTCGATTACGCAGTAATATTATTTCACTTGGGGGTTTATGGTCAGATTTTGCTGTAAAAAGGGATCCATGGGCATAGTAACTTTGGGAACCACTGATGTATATAAATAAATAATAATTATCTTATACCGTTATTCATTACGAATATACTTATGATCGTGTCTTTATAAAGAGATTATTTTTATTATAATATATATTGTAATGACAATGTCACAATACGGATTTTAATTAACAAATTAAATAATGTAATAAAGAATATTATTCTCAAATTAAACAGCATATTACTTAAGTGTGACAAAATTCGTTCCATTCACTTATTATACCTAGTAGTAAGAAGACACCCGTAAATTTCCCAAAAGTTATGGCTACTAAAAATACTATAAAAATAGTCCTAAAAAAGTTGCTTGAATGCGTATGTGAGTATTATTGGAAAACTTTAATTAAAGAAATAAAAAATGATCCATAAAAATTTTAGTATGCAGATCAACAGTTTGTTTTAGTATAAGATGAGTATTCTGAAATAAAGTATAAGTTAGCATTGCTATTTTTCCTTGTAAAAATATCTACAGGTCCACCTCGTAAGTATCAAATACGTCACAGAGATTCATAATACCAATATATAAAAAATATTTTATAATTTCAGCATTTTTCAGCTTTTTCTTACAAATACTGTTTTCTAACAAATGTGTGTTGAAAAACAAAATATTATTATTATTCTCATCGAATCTATCAAAAATGATAATAATATCGTAATAATGTATTATTGAAGTCAAAACTTAATTAGTCATAGCATTGTTCATTTGTTACGAATCTTAAATTATGTACTGTATATTCAGTTACAAAAATAATGAAAAACTATTGTAATTATATATTAATAGTATATAACTACAAAACATACATATTTCGGCAAGTGTATATAAAAAAATGTCGTTAATTTTTATGGCTGATAAATAGCGCTAAATGGTAGTAGTAAATTTTCTCTACAGTCAATCCTTTGTTGAAATAGTGATACAGTTTTTATACACGTAACTGTGTAGTTATTTCACTTTAGTTTGCTATGATCTGTAACTTGAACGCTATTCCTATTCTATTGTGCCATACTTAAATCTAATCCATGTATTTATAACTGGTAAAATTCGTCGCAATTAAGCGACCGCATACGGAAGATTTTAAAGAAATTCTTACCCTAAAAGCTAAGATAATGCGGCATTAATTGAATATCATTTAATGACGAGTTGATGGTAGACAACTCATTTATCAAAGCAATATGGTTTCTCATAAATTTAATATGGCAATGCTAAAATTACTTCAATTTTACTCTACGTTTGTTTAATTAAATCTTTTACTGTAAGTAAAAGCCATTATAATGAGATTTATATACTCAAATTACTGTTGTTTTTTTTTCAAATAAATGTGTGTTGAGAAACCAATTATTTTTGTTAAGTAATTCTCATATATCATACATATATTTGTTTAAATGTAATCCTAAATGTAAGTGTGCGATATTTGTTAGTTGATAAATAAAAAATATATAATATTGTTAATTTGCGATTATTGGATCTTCCATGTGAGCATATACTCGTACTTGCAAATCTATTTTTTATTTTGTTTTATATATCTTTTTAACGCTCTTTTAGTTTCCTGTTTATGTATGAAAATGAAAACGTAATAAAAAGCGCGGGAAATGAAGAGAAAATGAATGAAAAACACAAAAGAGAAAGCGTCGAATCCAACGGCGGTAATCCAATTCGGAAGTGTGTGGAAAGAATCAAATCATTTTCGAAAGCAATTTTTAGCAGAGACAAAAGGGTGGCACTTGTTATTTGCAAAATATAATACAATTTGAACTCTCGAATGAGTCAATTTTATCTGTAATACAGGTAAATGAATTACCCACTGTACTATTCCGTCTTGCTGAACATTAGATGGAGACATTCATTTCGCCGCCATAAATGGATTAATATAAATCTGGGAAAAAGTTATTCTCGTTTTTCAAATGTCTTCATTTTTATTTAAATGCAACAAAATATAATTTCTAGATTTACCACACATAATCAAAGAATTCAATAATTTCTCTGTCTGAAAATATTTATACAATATTCTGAAAATATATATTTCACAAATAAAATACTACAAATTTTGACATTTGTATGACATCAATACATCAGTTACATATTATATAAAGAGTTACTCGTATTATGAGTATAACGGAAAGTGATACTAGCCTAAAAAATATTATTCTCTATTGAATCTAGAACAAAATTACTTGATAAATCTTTAAAGTTATATAAATGGCACGTATTTAATATTTCATAAATTTAATATGATTTTAATTAACCGTTGTTAGTAATAATTTATATTTTTAATCACTTTTATTATATTATAATACTTCAAAGAAAGATACTTCTTATAAACATATATTGTTATAACTGATTAATATTTTATTTGTAAATTTAAAAAAAAGAACTATTTTTAATACGCACTTCTGCTCCAAAACGGAGTATAGTAATTTTGATGATGTTAAAATTATATTTTCCGGTCATTGATTCTTTAAAGGCGTACATTTTACACTTTCCACATCTCCTAGTGTCAAAAATATAAATTTAAATAAAAAATAAAGTTATCATTAATATTGAGTTTTACGATCACGTGTACGAGACATAAATTGAAGTTTATATAGATTCGAAAAAAACTAAATTTCGGGCTTATAACGGGACCATAAAACTTATAATTCTGTGTGGATGTGAAATCTGGAGCCCTGTTTGAGGAACAAGAAAATGCGAAGAATACATGGACCAGTCAAAAAAACCCAAGGATTTCGCATCTGTACTAATACTGAGTTCTGTGAACAACATAGTGAATGTCTTGAGAGCAAGGAGACTCAGAGTGGCGGGTCATGTTATATAGGGCGATGAATTTAGAACTCTCAAGAAGGTGTTTGAAAGAATTCCAGTAGGCACTGACCCTTCGGCCGCCCCAGAATGAAAAGAGCGGACAACGTAACCAGAGACGAGAAAATGTTGAGTATGAATGACTGGAGAGAGAGAGAGACTACTAAAAGGATTAGAATAGGTAAACTGTTTTAGTTTATATATGAAAAACGTTTTATCATTCTGCAATTTATTTCAACTACAATTTGAGGGCTTAAAGTTAAACAAAGTTATCTACAAGAATGCATTTTTTTTATTTTTCTTCTTAAATCGTCTGTAAAGTTTAACGTTAATAACATAAAGCTGCCATTATTTAATATCAAAATACTGTACAAGCTGCTTTCGTTCTTGTCACAAGAAAAATCAAATTATCAAATAACAACAAATTATAATATTTAAACATTAGGTTTTGAATTAACATTTTCGTTGTTGAAAATTCCATGAAAATAATAAACGTTTTTTGGCTCTCCTGTAAAGTTGCACTTTTGTAGATAGCTTTGTTTGACTCTAAGCCTTCGAATTACATTGCAACAAATAACCCATGCTTTTATAACTATCATTAAGCTATCATCGATGGCAAAATATAATTTATATTTTATAAATAATTAAATTCAGCCAGTTTATTTAAAATATACAAAACAAACGACTAATAATTGATAGAATGAACAAAAGGTACTTAGCATATTATTTATTTATCAAAAATGAAAATTATTTTTAAGCCATGTACATTTTATCAAAAATAGGTATTAAAATAAGCCGATCAATTATTTTAGTAATTTAATTTTCCATTTACTTGTAATTTACAGATAATGATAATTAAATAAGCTTGAATGAGTGAACGAAGAAATTTCGATTCCTGAAATTCTAGATTAAAAGTAGGACTACAAATATAAAGATATTCATTCGACACGTGTCACAGCGCATCTTATATAATATGTTACAATACAAAATACTAAAATTGTTTATTTAATTAGCACCTTTATACATTTCTCTACTACAATTCTCTCTTTAATAGCCTACACTTTAAAATTCTTTATATAAATTATTAAACCATGTACTTAGTAAAAAAAATACAAGATAAATTTTAATATTGATTAAAAATATTGATTTACTATCTATACATGAAATAAAATATCTTTAATACCGACCGATTAAGTGCCAGATACGAATTTACTCAAATAACTTAAAACGTAGTTTGCTATATAAATTTGAATATGTTGGATGAATAGGCGCTGTGAAAACGCAGAGATATGCCTATAATATGATTGTTAATCTGTCCAGAAGTGTGGATGCGCATATGCATCCGCTCAAATTCGCTTTGAAGAAATATAGGTGTATATGTATGTCAAGCACCGGACAATAATATACTCGCATATATTATTTATGCAACAAAAAAATATTATACAACAACAGTATTGCATACATTTGAAAAAAATCGAAAGTTAAAGCTACATTAATGATAAGACTCTCACACAATTGTGCAACCGTAATTAAACATTTCACGTTTAGAGAGGTTAAAAACATTGTTGGGACAAAGAAACATTCAATATACTTTTAAAATAAATATTTAAGTTCAATTTTTGCTTAAAAAATCACAGCTTGCCAGATTATCACATTATGTTTGGCACAGAAAAGGTTTAGCACGAATTTATTTATTTTAAAATACTCGTAAATATAGTATGTATATTAGTTTGCGAATATGTCTAAAAAATATAAGGAAAACCTACTGCAATTTAAGGTACGTAAATAATTACGTTTTACTCAATTTTGTTCGGCTTCGCTTTAAAAGCTATTTGAGATTCATAGATACTTATCAATACATATCTTATACAGTACATAAAGCTCCTCTCACAGCTATCCATTAGTCTGGCTTTGGTTGCCCACAGAATATCCTATTATTGGCTTAATTTATTGGATAGAGTTGCTTTTGATGGTCATGATATTAATATTAATAATAATGTTATATAGATGTCCAAATAACTTAGACCCAGTTTGATCCCTCAGTGAACTTTGTCTATTACATCTTCGTTTATTGAGATAATTTTGCGTAAATAAACACTTCCTCGCCATGAATTTAGACTAAACGTTACACAACATTAAGATATTGCCAGAACATATACATATAAAGATTCATGAAATTATGACGATAAAGTCAATATTATTTTATTATCCATATTATATTATATTAAAGTAAATAGTATGTTTTATATAAAACAAATCTTTTTACAGTCGATTTTATGATTAGTTTAATATATTGTTATATTTAATTATATTCTTTAAGAACAAAGTAGCTCATCAAATATTAATACGCAATTTAAATTTCATATATAATACTCGTATGTCGTATGTATACTGGCAAAAGGTGTTATGTCAAAAATGACAGTTTTTACATAATGATGCCATTCGGTAGTTTTTTGTATGCTCTATTATCTAGTTTGCCATATCCCTTGTACTTTTATAATATTAAAGTATCATTATCGATTAAATCGATTTCGAATATTTTATTACTGGCAAAACGCATTAAACCAATTAAGGATTATTTGGCTGATCAAATTAAGTATTTAAAAGTATATTCTAATTTGGAAAAAAAACGTCAACAAAACTTACAGTCCCAGTTGCCATAATATATTATCGTTAAATGTATGTTAAAATCACAAACTTTAAAAAATGATTTTCTCAAAACAGTATTTTTGCCAGTATCGACGATATATCTCATTTATTTAAAAAAAATATATGTTATATGTATTGTAAGCGTGTGACATTATTATTTTAACACTATCATAATATGACAAGATTAAAATGATACATAAAATGAATAATAAATAATAAATATAACATATAAAAAATAAGAAAAAAGAAATGTAATGAATACACAACACGGATAATATAAAAATGTGCATTTTTATTTGAAAAAGTCTATGATTGAGCCTATTACATTTTGTTATTCATATACAATTCATAAAACCATATCTTCTAAAACTAATCTCCAC
>JAPMAE010000120.1:23661-33760 GCA_036584705.1 Rhyacophila sp. 25_7 | reverse complement strand
TATTTATATATATATATATAAATATAAGTGTAAAATCCTAATTATGTCAAATATAAACAATTCCATTGAAATAAGCTAGTGTACTTTTTTATGATCGTGTTTTGTTATAACGATGTTATGCTGGCGTTTCTTTCTTCGTTTATTCATGAAAAAAAAGGGAAATGTATTTATATTTTAGTGAATAGAATATAAAACGACTTTTTCTTTGTAAAATAGTAGGAATTCCCATTTTCTTTTCAGTTTCTTTGAATATCTACTATATAAAACCAATACTTTAAGATTTTTTTTACTTCCTAACATTATCGTGATTTTTTTTCCAATTCAAATATGTTTATTAACTTGAAAAAGATTCCATTGGAAGATTTTTTAAAAATCTCTTATATTTAAACTACTTAATCATTCACATTTTTAAATAATTGTGTTCTTTCCGGCCATGTGAATAAAAATTCATATAATATTTAGGCAATGTTTGTTTTTTCCCTATCGGGAATTTCGTGATATAACTTAACCTCTCCAAGAGTGAGTTTTTAAATTACGGTTGCACAATTGGGTGAAAAGTTCATTCATTAATCTAATTGTAAATTTTGTGTTTTATTAAATGTATGCAATACTATTTTTGTAGAGTTCTAATTTGATGTATAAATAATATAAACGAGTATTTTATTACTCGGTGCTAGACGTACATATATATCTATACTTTTAGAAACAAATTGTCATCGGACTCATACAAATATCCATACTCCTGGGTTGGTTAATATATAATGAATAGCTGTTTTGTATGTATATCTATCATAAATAGCTTATGATCAAATCGAAAGTGTGTTCGTTTTTCATATTACTTTATTTTTTTTCTAAAAAAATAACTCTATGTTCTAACCTCTTTCAATACTTCAGTTATCAGCACGTTTGATGCAAGTTAAACAATCGATAAAAGCCACGTATATATTACTTATAATTATTAACATGTCAAACTTATATATAAAATCTATTTTTATTCAAATATCATATATTTTTCATTTTAATATACGCATCCATCCATGCAATCTCATCCACGTAATTTAATACAATTACTTGTTTTTGTATTCTTTTTTTATAAGAAATCATTTTATAAAATAAACTTTTTGACTTTTTGAACCAGGAACTAAGCAGATGCTAAACAGGGTCTTTATACAACTCGATTTACGAATAGGTCTTTGCAAGTTCATTTTGTTTCCATAAGGAATTTATTCTTTTAGCAGGAAGTCGCCAACACGGTGCATATTTTTCTTTGTTTTCTATTGTTTACCTGTTAGTTGCATTTCTTTGACGACGACAAAAGGTTTCACTCTGAAAGGTTTCTCGCATTTCCATAACAGTAATAATAACTCAGCATTTCTAAAAGAAAAATAATCAAATGAAACGAGGGCAGAGTGGAAATTTTCTCGAACCGGGAAACATCGCATGAAATTTTAATCACAGTTATTATTATTAAAAGCTATGCGTAATCCTTTAGAATTATTCTGTTAGCCCGACCGGAAAAATGTTACACAAGTTGGCGTGTGCTGTTATTATCTTTTATGAAGAAACTGGTTATGTTTTTTTTTTTTATATAAATACATCCATACTTACCTTAATTATATGACATAAAAATATTCATAAAATCTATATATTCTACTATTTGTATTAATTTACGATATGCTCAATACAACCTTATTAGTATGTTTTATATTTGCCTTCTTTTGCTATAGAAATATCATAAGGAAAATAAAAATAAATTATAAATTTTACTCATAAACATATCAACAAGAGCTTTTATTCAATCACCTTGTCAAATTAAAAGGTTTCTGTTATGTTAAAACTAGTATTAGCGAAATAAAATTAGAAATATTTTATTAGTTTACAAATATTGATTTTATATCGACCATGTTCAGGCAAAAAGGATTAAACCTCACAGAACAAATTTTACATGGCAAAAACGGTTTTTAATGATTTTTAGTAAAAATCACATTAACACCAACTTGAAGTGCACGACAACTAATAAATTGGTGTTTTATTTTTCTAATCCGATAAATAAGAAAGTTATTTAAGAAAAATTACTGAAATTGAAGGTTAATGTTTTTTCTTTTACATGCAAACTTAGTAAGTCGTTCAGTTTTAAAATCTAAAGCTGAATTTTGATAATAAATCGGCATTTTCGGCTTAATTCCTTTTGAAAAAGATAAAAGTGTATTTCGTTGTGTACGTTGTGATTCTCAAATAAAATTCAGTTTTCAAAAAAACTGAGGGTTAAACCCTTTTGCCTAAATAGGGTAAAAAAAATAATTCACTAAATTGTAAAATAGAATAAAATATTCTATATGGATTTTAATTTTGTTTTGAAAACTTCTCGAAACATTATTATTTAGAGCTTTATTGTCAATGGATATTTAAAATATCAGACTTTAAGCACTATAAGTTTTTATAACTATATTTAATTTAAATATATAGATTGTCTCACATTTTATACAACTATGAATAAATCAAGATTCTCTGAGGGTACCTTTTATGCTTATATATCGTAAATATATTATGTTTTTCAAACTTTCAACATATTAAAAGATAAGGCGTCACATGTAATACTATCATTTTGTTTCACGTCTAGCCAAATGATATTCATTGAGCCAAAATGAATCGGTATTCAGAAAACTTTCATTCCGAATAAAACGCGACATTACCCTCAGCATATTTCCACTTTCCCACGGAGCTGTTTTTGTATTAAAGTTTGCCAGAAAAATCACAAGAAAAAAAAATACTTTTCAACCTCGCAAACCTTCTTTTGATGTCTCAAATATTCCCTTTACTGATTTAATTCAAAAACATTGAGACCTGGCTTTGCATTTGTATACAGTTTGTTTTTTTTATATGTATATATTTTTATGTACGCCATTTTTTCATATTATAGGAAACCCACGCTGAGGTAAAAAACGTTTAAGAATAGACATCAAATCTCACTTTGAAATTGTATGCCAATGGTTTTCAAGCTTTGATGGCTATCGTTTAAAAGAAAACAAATAAGTTTAAATAAAACAAAATGTATTTTTGTATATTCTGTCTATCTATTACATACAACCATAATATACTTAGATATTTTAAAATATATTCTCTAAAGATGTTTTAGTGTTGATACGGTTTTGTTAGATGCGACTGAATGTGGTTTTCTTCGGTGTTTTTTTTAATCCGAAGTTACTGACACTTCTTAAAAATACAAAACTTTATCATGTTTAAATACTTTTACTGCTCATACTAAGTACCTTGGATGGAAATTAAAAAGTTTTATATATATTTATATTTGTTTACCCATAACGAGTGTAAAAACAACAATATTTCATATTTAATATGCTCGTGAGTAAACAAATATATTTTCAGTTAACGTTGATATTGTTATTATAAATTTTGTATAGCTGGCTTGTTCTTAGAAAATAATAAATAAGTCCGCTTTATAACACGAATATAAATAAAGTGGCTTAGCCTTGAACAAATAATATAAGTTTTATAATTTTTCTACATTAAGTTGTAGTTCTCCGATACATTCTTTTTGTGTAATATTTAGATTTTTTCCCGCAAAACCTGCTTAAAAATAATCATCGGAATTGTAATAATACAAAGATATTTACTTTTAGTATGTTAACAGTTCTAAGAAAAACATCTATCAAAAGCCTCGTGTTTTCATACATTTTCGAAATCACGATTGCCAACAGACCAAAGAAGTAGGTTGTTTTTCTCATATAGCCCAAATTACACTTTCAACAAGTAGATACTTACTAATGTAATGGAATGAAATGAAATCATTTACAAACCAAACCATGGTACATGTATACGAGCTTATTTTTGTTAAGCAAATGTACATGATATATTTATGAGCTTTTATTATTATTTTGGGTTTTTATGGTTTTATGTTTCATAAGGCTGCTTGAGTTTTATACAATACAAAATACATGCAATTGACGAACGAAACAATATTTATTTATTTAATTGCGTAACACAAATCTTCCTCATTTTTAAACCATATTATGTTTGTTATAATTTCTTATTGCTATGTAACTTATGTGCTCATTATACAATATATTAAATGTACACTCGAATATCTTTTTACACTTTTTCGAAAAACATGGTCCAAAAAAAGAACCGATTATATTTTACACTTTTCACCTTAACATGGTTTATCTTTTTTTGTGGCAGACATAATGCTATAACCCAGCAAGCTATGAATTTTTCAGCAAAAATAGAACCTTATTATATTCTTTTAAAAATATATCGAATATTTCTTTGTCATGATCTTTTTTGTAATCATCATGTTATAGTAATATCTCTCCGTTTTCATATTTTAAATTATCTAACGTATTCAAATTTTTCCAGCGAACTAAGTTTTAAGTTGTGCGAGTTAACTCGCTTTTTGCACTTAAACGGTAAAAAATATAAAATTAACAAAAAATATTTACTTTTTATATTCAATCCAAGTGAAACAATAGAATCATAATATATTATACACTTATACGAACGAATATATGTATTGCCTTTAAATATTTCCAGTGACGAGTGGTTTTTAGCTATAGACAATATTAAATGTGTGCGTTTATTGACTAGTGACGGCACTCAGACACACGACTTCAGTGTATTTAAAAATGACCGTTTTTTCACCCAAAGATTAATTGTCAAACATTCTCTCTCATTATAATATAGAAAAAAATGGCGGGAGTATGGGAATATGTATTTTAAAAATGAGTTTACTTTTAATATAATATTCTCAGTCCGTCATTGTACCAAACTAAAGACTTCCGCATTATATATTTATCTTGAGATAAACCTTTAATAGAGCGTTTTTGACTAACAATCCGAGAATCATGGGCTTGAGTCTCACAAAAACTTTAAAATGTTTACTCGTGTGTGTTTGCTTGCACGGCATGGACTCAAATAGTTAAACTATTAATTAACAACATGTGTGAAAAACAACTGTTAAAAAAGCTTTCACACTGTGAAAATTTCATATACTCACTTCGAATAGGAAATGGAATAAGTATAAAGAAAAGGACGTAATGGAAAATATTAATTTATGAAATTGTACAAATGAAAAAGCTCGATAGTTGTTAATGATAGATACATACATAGCTTGTATAAAAGTGATATATTTTAATATCTAAATAAATGTGACTCGATAAACGATACTATAATATGTTTGTTATTGGTTAACAATATTTGATAACTTTCATTAGACTACGAGATTTGAATTGATATTATTATATATTGAATCTAAATTAAACATACATCGTTTGTTGTTTATTTTCAACCACAAAATATGTTTTCGGGTTTGCATATGCAATTATTTGTTTGAGGCTAATTAAAAGTCAATTTCCATTTACAGTTATTTTTCATACCGGTGAGTGCTATGTTCAGTTTTTGCTTATTTTGGATAGACAACTAGGGTTTAATACAATTACAAAGTGATTTTATATGACGAAGTGCACGAAAGTGACATGTTTTCTTGATATATCGTAAATAACAAATTTCTTTATAAATTTTAAGAATTTTGCTATTGCCAGTTCATTACAGCAAACGTAAAACATAAATTGTAATTATTTGTTCTACCTACTAATATTATATTGTTTATATTACAAGAATTAGATATTTTTGGATGATGTTTTATCATCATTTAAAATATTTTATATTTTTCTTCATGAAATAAAATTTACTTATAATTTATATGTACATGAAAATGGTGTCATGTTGGCAAAATAAGACTCTCATATTCATTTCAATATAATATTCAATGATAATCCGAATATTCTTTTAGACTATATCTGCCCCAAAATGAAACACGTGAAGCTCCACAATGTGATGGATGTTTTGACTGATTTTTTTATGAGTAATAATTGTTAGTTAATTAGCTCAACCAGTTTGGTTTATTATCCTGATTTCAAATATCCATGAAAATACGTGTGGAATTTTCGGCAGCTACGAGATTTGAACACACGCTTTGGATGCGCTATCCACTCACCTACAAGGGCAACACATTTGTGATTTTCAAATAAATTTTTGCTAGATTTTCAACAATGAAACATGTAATGTACAGGAGAAATGTTAGTATATAGTATAACACTATTATTTAATTTATATTATTTGTTACCTGCTTGTCAATCCGTCGATTGCAAATTTGAATACATTATAGCTGATAAAAATCGCACATGTTTTCCCACATGCGTTTGGAATATAGACATTTTAAAAACTATTAAAGCAATCCTCGTATCATGACCAATCATATGCTCTGCGTTAAATCTGATATGTTAATAAGATGCTAATTATGTCCTATATATCACAAATTCTTGATACATATTACTTTAAAGATGATACCTTTGACGTATATTAAATAAATATTTACCAAACGTTTATAACATCTAATTTTCGTGCTTTTTGTGTATTCTATAATCATTCACATTTTAATTTTTATTTAACAAGTATAATCATGGGTCCATACTATTATAATGTCTAAATAAAAAAAAAACTAATTAGAATTTTTAACAATTACAAAAAAGCTTTTACCCTTTAATACTATAAATTGCTCTCCACAAATGTGTTTATTACATATTTACAACGCTGATCACTATTTATGTCATACAATCAATTTATTTTCGTTCACTTTGTTCGACTTTAGTAATTTACAATCAATTTCGTTTAAAATACCGAACATATATTTTTTTTTAATTATAGCTTTTTAAAGAATGAAATGTAATATAGCTATTCACAATGCAATACCCCAATTTACGTTTTATAATATTCCTGCACTACACTTAAATTGCCGAATTTGATTGCCAAGTCAGCATTCTCATTTCTTAAGGAATAATAATTGATGTCAAGCACTTCTTTCGAAACATCAAAGGGTGCTGGGGTACAGTCCTTTCTTTGACAGGACTTTCCGTTCCTCAGAGAATCCAAATCAATGGAACCGAATCTACAAACAGAACTTTGCGGAACCCCGTGTATGTATGTGAATGGTGAAAAGCGTCTCTTACCCTGTGCCGTATGTTTTTTGAGAGCTTTTTTAAGTGGAAAGAACCTTTCTGTTGTATGAATGATGTTCGATGTAATCTTTTTGATATTGAGCCAATTTATTACGTTATTTATAGACTTTTTAATGATGCGTGTATGAAGTATGATTAGGTAGCAATTAATAAAAGACGGAAAACACTGTTAGCTATATATACATATAACGACTATTTTTGTTTGTACTGCAAACTTGTTCACTTAAATCAAAATTGTACTGAATTTTAGTGTATACTTTCCATATCAAATTATAAAATTGCTATTTTTTCGGAAAAAAATATTTTGTTTACCCTTAAATATATTTTTTAATTAATAACTTTTCAATTTCTGCAGTTTATTTTTAGTTTTTCGGAATGTGAACAAGTCATTGGAAATTGCCAGCTCTTCAAATTCATCATTTTGTGTAAATAAGCTTGACATTTAACTTGAGTAAAAAAATCAAAAAGTGCCATGGGGTGGAACTTTTGAATTTTTTAACAGAAACATTAATAACGGCTTTGACACCCAATTTTAGAAAACTTCAAGGTTTTTATATTTTTGATTCTTTTGACACAGTGATAGAAAAAGTATTATAAGTGTCATGTTTATTATGTATTCAGTGATTATTTGAGTATATATAGTAGATATAGTTTTTTATTACAATATCTCAATGGCTGAATTTTTTATAACATTTTTTATTAAATCGGATTTATTTCTGATACTTGAAGTTATTTGAAATATAACTGCCTAATCTGACCTTTCGATACGTTTATATTTTTATATATGAGTCATATACGTCTTGCGTTACGCTTCGGAGTATCCTTAGCAAAGACCAGGTTGGTGAATCGTCATGCTCCGGCGGTGTTGGGACCGTGGGAAGCTCAACCACCCGTGACAGCAAAGAGTATGGGAAGTCGTGGGTTCGAATCCTGCCCGACCGCAAACGTCTTCGGGCCGATCACTCCGCGTGACGACGTGTCGTTTCCTTGGTTGTAACTCTAGGTGCGGGGCGGGGCTGGGGTGTTGAGGGTGCTGTGTGAATGGGTGACCGATACGTCGCGGTCAATTAAAAACAAAACAGGCATACATTGTTTGTATGAGAAGGGTTTCACCGTGCATACATTAATATGTTGTTAAATTTACGTTATTATTTAACAATTTTAAGAAATGTTCTTTATTTAGGACGTAAATCGTATTTTTTTTTCGTTTTTAGTATAAAATTGAGTAGCATAAATCTCGTACATTATTTATAAGATCCTGATTTTTTTGGGTTTATACGTATTATCTAAACTGATAGTTCCCAACTTTTAGACGCCCTTGCCTATTTGTAAGCTGTTTCGTTTTGTGTCACACCTTGTATTAAAAAAATGTTTATATGCTGAGATACCGAATGTCCGCCGCCGTTGATTCATATTTTGCATACATAGCAAATGATCTTGTATATACAAAAAAATAATAGAAGTGTAGAGGTTTATATATATGATAAAAAATAAAATATTGTTATTGTAAAAATATGATAAGCCCTAGTTTCTTTCTTTTTTGCTATAATGTATTTTTATTTTTTCGTTAATATATTTTCTCATAATTATACGCGTACATTTTATAAAAGTGTAAATGAAAAGTAAATATCATTAATAAAATACCTTGATGCTATTTGTATACGCAATGATGTGAATATACAAAATATATCTGAGGTCGTGTGGCTACTTTTTAGCTGTACCCGACTGACTTTCTCTTCGACATCCTTAGTCACTGTAGTGTATAAGAAGAAATCTTTACTTAACCATGAAATTTGAAATATTAACTAACCTGCCAGTAATTTTGCTGACGCAGAGAGCAATCACTATGATTAATGTAACTATTTCGGCTTTAGATATTTTCCAATTGAGGGAGAGTGAGTTTAAACGTTTTTTTTTTTAAATTATGTTTTGAATAACAGATTCTATTAGCTAAGCAGTAAACAGGTTCTCAGTAGTCAGTATGTTTCCTCGAATAAAAATCTGTACCTGTGAGGAAAACTACACTATATATTAAGAATGGAATTTTTTCACCGTGGCTGTTTAGTCGAAGAGTGGCAGAAGTCGTTTTGGTGTTGTTTCCTTCAGATACTATATAAAATAGTGTAATATTTATTTCGTTATATATTTTTTTAATAAAGTTATAGCATATAATAACTGTACTAGAACTGGAAATTGTATCGCAAGATATACTGCTCTATATTGTTATCTCAATTTTGCCAAAAATGGACATAGTGTAGTTTACCTCCTAGGTACAGAAATGTATTGTATGTTTTTCACTTTTTTAATTTATGTGTATTTTACCTTTAATGTCAATTATTTATTGGTTGTATTCAATTTTGTGTATTTTATCTGTTTATGAACAGGTTGAACCAATAGTTTGTTATTTCCATAATATGTAAAAGAAAAACTGAGATAAATTATTGATTTGAATTGTACTCGTAATTTAACTCCTCGTGCTTGATAGCTTAAATAAAATTATTAGTTGCAAACTTGTTTATATTACGTTATAACATCTATTTTCTCTTGTAGGATTGGTCGTTGGCATATCAGGGCAGCAGCAGTACTTCAAAGTGTCTCCAAAGAATGCTCGTGTCCTAGAAGGAGGAGAAGTAGTCCTTAACTGTGAAGTTGCTAATCAGGCAGGCCAGGTCCAGTGGGTGAAAGATGGATTTGCGTTGGGTAAGTTAGGAGGATTTTATTCATATATTTGAAATGTCTACAGTTCTGTATTATTTAATACACTACCAATATTTTTATGTAGAAATCTCTTGAGTGTTCGAGCTTACGTGAATATTTTTTTTTCTTTTGAAATATAACTAATAACTAATAACATCTAAAAATAAAAATTAAACCTAATAAAATTTTGTACAAGCAATTTTTCGATGTTTCAGAGTTTTTTTAGATTTTGAGCGTATCTTTGTAGGGAATATTCGTGCTTTTAATCAGGGTATTTTTTCTTATGGAATAGAACTGAGTGAACTGAATAGTATATTTTTACTATTTAAAATCATAGAAAGTCTGTCTACTCGTACTTCTATGATGATAAA
>JAPMAE010000119.1:10490-24381 GCA_036584705.1 Rhyacophila sp. 25_7 | reverse complement strand
GTGAAAAATAAATATGTGTTTAGTTAAAGAGAAAATGAGTAGGTATCTGCCTAAAAGAAAACTCAAGAAAAACGCAACAGACATTTTGAAAAACGAGCTCTGATGCAATCTTGTTTGCCATAATTAGTTACCTGCGTAGATAACGGACTATTACAGTTTTTAAATTAAAAAATACCGACATGGTTCAAAGTTCTCATAAAGTCAACTGTAGTGTATCATGACAAAAATAATGTCTTCTCCATCAAGGTAGAGGTGACTAAACTATAATAAATTGTTTTTCTATCTATTATCACTTGGATTATCAATACTGTAAGCAATATTTGGTTTTACTCCGTCAATTACGTGAAAGCAGTTTGAAAAACTTTCCTTTTAAGATATTTCGAAGGCAATTGCAATACATTCGCGATTTGATACGCAAATTGAATTAAATATTATGAAGTTTGTACGCTTACGTAAATAGTAAGTATTCTCTGTACGTGAATAATTTGTTTTTATAATGACGTTTTTTCTGCTCAAGTAATGAGCAGAAAAGATAGGTTGTGCCTATTATATGACAATACAACAAAATACATAGCGTATGTATGCATGTCATGTACGAATTCGAGAGGGAAACAAAATAATATTCGTCCATCTGCAGAATATTCCATACACTTCAATGCGTTATCTTATCATGTGCAGGTAAATCTAAAACTAGCGGATATTTTTGTTTTGCCAAACCGTTAAATCGATACTGCGAAAGCTTGATGAATACTTGAGCGCAGTTAACGTTTACTGTGAATAAAATTATTAAATAAATGCCAAAACCGAACAGTCAACCTGCTAAAATAATTTTTAATTACACTTTCATTTATTATAATTTTAATATAAAAACGAAATTATTTCAATCGTTCAATATTATAGATATTATATTAATTTGAAGAATGTATGTGGATTCATATGGAATTGTTTAGATAGTTCAATAATACTTAATAAGTTTAATTGTACAGTTTCACTCACTTATTTTAATGCAACCGAGAAAGTTGAATTCTCATCATGTCAAACAAATATTTGTAAAAAGTATGTCGAGAACAATAAATTATTATTAATCAGCAGAGAATAGTAACTTACCAATAAGTAAATAAAATACGAAATGTCAACTTCAAATACAGGGAGAGTTCAATCACTTGAATGTAATTAATTAATTCCTTTGGCACAATAAATGCAACAGTTTTTATCACTGCATTCCACAATCACAGTAAAGTTCCACAATAATTTACAACTCGGTATAAGCAATATTCAGAGTTCGTGAAATCCACAGGCGACTTATTTATATATCTATCTTTTGAAACGTCAAGTTTTTGAAAATAAATGAAGAACATTCAATTTTCAACAATTTACAGGTCCCAAACTTCTTTGCAGTCCTCTCGACACAAGAGCTACAACGAGAATGTTTAAAGTTGGGGAGCAGTGAACGTAGAAACGAAGCAAATGGGCGCCAGCCCCCTCCATGTCACCGTCGACAGTCTGATTCGAGAACTCAGCGCCGTTATTAACAGTGGCGCGCAGTTTCCAGTCACGCTGGGAAAATTATTATCGAATTCGTCAGATTAGTGATTGGACTAATCATTGATTCGTGAAATATAGTATGATGATAAACAATTTGAATGAGTTGCAATTGAAAAACACGTGTTTACTTACGTAAACTAACACTCGATACATGTAATAATGTCCAAGTAAAAATAATTCATAAAAAATATTAAATTAGTTAGAGCGATTCAACATTCCAATGCACAAATAATTCACTTTAAGTGGGAAACTAGTATATATATAAGTATATAATTAAACAAATGTATCTTTTTAAATAATTCCTTAATAAATAAATATATGGCGATTCGATGTGGAATGTAAAATAGATGCCAATCAACTCTTAAGACTGTCGCAGTTCAAAGTTGCAAATTGTGATGTCACCATACTGTTAAGTACATAGTTCAAAATATGTGGTGATTTGCCACGGGAAGTTAATACCTACTCTAAATTATCACGCTCATCATAATAGGACATATTGGTAGCCATCAGGTTATAAAGCATCTGGTTCAGTTTGTCGACAAAATCTTTAAATAGTAAGATCAACTTTTTACTAAGAAATAATTCTCAGATAAAATAATGGTCTTAGGCACCTTTTCGAATCGAAATTCCACGAGTTATGTCTTACTTTGCACATAAATATACAATTTATTTTGAAAGTCTCAATGTAAAAGTATATTCGCATTAAAAAAAATACATGTACATAATTTAATAGTTCCGCAGATGTGATAAAAAAATATGTTTTTCCCAAACGAAATCTCTAAATAATTGAAAATCATTGTTTTTAGTCGAAATTATTTAGTACTTGGATAACCAGAAATAAATAGATTATAATATACAATAGTGTTTTCCCCATTTACAACCGACAAAAAAGCGAAATCACTGGAACGATTCCATCTGATTTACGGAAGCTTGTCTCTACAAATAATCAGTTTTTAGTAAATAACACAAATATTTCAGACTATGGATTTTAGTAACCATGCAAAAATTATACGCTCATATAAATGATAAGAACAATAACGCGACTATCTTATCATTAGATCATTTGAAGATATCTGATAACAATTAAAGCTTCAATGAGATCATTATCAAAATACGTTTGTGATGAATTGATTAATTAATTGTTAAGGAATGATAATTGTCGGTAGGCAAGGTGTTCGAGACATTATAATAACGTGATTGCGGACAAAGTTCAAATAACAAATATATGTATATATATGTCGAGTCTACGCCGCTGGTAAAGAAAATGCAAAATTTAAATAGTAAAATAAAACTACGATATGTTGAACAGTCTATAATAACGCATTCTTGACATATTTGATGTGAGCTTCGTTTCTGGCTATTTCCAAGAGTAACTCAGCACCAAATTATGCATAATAATCACAAATAAAGAATTGTTTGTACAACGTCTGGGGATTCCTTTTAAGTGTGTCGAGAATTGGTAATACAGGATTTTTTTAGTTTTTAATTTATTGCGACCAGTCTGATAAAACTTTTTTGAATTCATTATACGCGGAGTGTTCACACGTTTTTAATTTAAATGAAGTCTATCCACGAAAAACGATTATCGGTAATTACAAAAAATAAGTTTTAAATAGTAATTAATAATATACATAAATATAATATGAACGAATATTTGAATTATTATAAATTTAATGTAACTAATTTTCCTATTTAAAAAAACTATTTTATAATTTTGCATTGTTACTACCATTTTTATTCCAGAGCTGTGTATTCAATACACTTCTGCGCCAACTGCAATTGACACGAATTATACAAGCATTACAATGTAATAAATTAAAATTACCGTAAAAAGCATCATATTTACGAGTAGTTATGAGTATTTCATTTTATCACGTGGCTGTTACTGGTATTTTTATCTACATACTCATATATCCATCGATTGCCAAATATATAATATATACGAGCCTTGTAAGTGGATGATTACGTTAAGTAAAAATATTTAGGCTGTTATAGAATATATATTTGTATTCATACTTGCAAAAAATCGTGAAAACAGTGAATTATTTTTTTAAATAGCCTTAGAACCTTATCAAAGCTCAAATCTTTGAGTTTCTCATAAACATAAATGATTTCAGACTTGATTTATATACTATTTTTTTATATTTATAAGAACGCATAAGCAAAATAAATATTTTGATTTTTTTCAATAGTATTTGTTGTCTATAATATAATTGCGGATAAATATTTTGACGTTTGGGTTTTTCTATTTACTATAGTATAACACATAAATAATATTTATAAATAACTATGTATTTATTTATCCGCACAAGCGTCTCTATAAAATACAATATTACCAGGAGCGTCATCGATTTTTTTGTGTATTGTATACTCGTAGGTTATTTTGGCATTGAAATCTTTGTTTTGCTGAATTTCTTTGAATTATTTGCGCATAATGGAAACAAGTCAGAGCAAATTATGAATAACTAACTCATTATACATATGCACATATTCAAAGATGATTTCGTTACGTGATGTAAATTAAACATAGTTATTTATTTTAGTAAATCGACTCAATGATAAATTAAAGCAAATCAGTGATTTATCTATTAATATATACTAAATCATGAATGAGCTTAACATTGAAATTGTAGTTGGTACACATGGCCGCTAAAAGTGGTTTTATACCAAAGAAAATTTTCTGCATATTATTTATGTATAATAGACAGCAATTAAGTAAAACTACAATTTGTGAGCGCCTGGAACACCAAATATCTGATAGGTAACCAAATGCAAAAATAAAGAAGAAGAAAGAGTATGTCGTTCACTTGCAAATAATAAGTGGAAATATGAATTTTGCTTTTTTAAATAAATAAATAAAGTATTTTCCGTAGAAATAGAAATATTTTTTTGAATTATAAAATTCTCAGCGTACGAAATATTAAAACTCGTACTTATTCTAAATTTAAAAAAAGGATAATTTGTTTTTTAATGTTACCAATTAATAAAACTAAAACAAATGTCATATTTTAAATGACATCGCAAAAAGTATTGCTGAGAAGTGTGCCGCGTACTACGTCATCATTTTCATACAATAGTTTGTGTGCGTATGAAAACAATTTTTTTGGATATTTCACACACTTATATCTATCACCTAGTTTAATTGCATTTTCACATGTCCGATTCGTTAAAAGCTTTGTATACTCATTTTCCGGGTATCATTTGAAATATTACGAGTGCACTTGAACATTTTGAAATTGTGCTTGTACCGTGTTTACTAAGCTGGACGTGATGTTTTAAATAAAATGTGATTTTACGATGTTATTAATAAAATAGGTAATAAATTATTATTATGCTACTGCCGTTGGACATTTTTCCTCGCGGGGAGTCTTGCAAACAATTCTCTTATCTTATCACTTGTTGAGTGATGTTGCAAAATACGAAGCTTAAATAAAAACATGAAATGATGAAAATGTAGAAATAAAACCTTGAAAATACATCAGATTTTTCGAAATATTGTTTTTGTTTCGAAATACAAAACTACGCACAGAATGGTGTTAATATTATTTTATGACTTATAACTACAAAACGGAAAATCTTGTTCATGCATTATTAAGGGTTAATATTTCCATTCTGTTATTGCATGTCATTATGTTGGGCTCTTTAACTTAATTATAATTTAGGTAATATACATTAGTATGCTGATTTTATCCTGTAATGTCGTATGAGTCTATAAGTCAGATTTTATGGGACCGGATTATAAGATATCTGGGGCGGCACGCAGCCCCGCTACTACTTTGGACATTCTGCTATACCATTAAAATTAGTGAAATATATGTGTGGAACTCTCTATTAAAAAATACGTAATTGAATTGTAGTTTGATTACGAATAAATTAATTGAAGTGTGCAGAAATACATACATTGAATAGCCAATGGCGTAGCTACCACGTACCGAAGTCATACTAAAAGGCTCAGCTCCATAAAGGGATCCAAATCCCGGAATCCCGGAAGAATAAACATAAGATTTATATACTCGTAGTTCGTATCCATTTGATTTAAATGTTCTATTTGGAGGTTTCTAGATGCCGAGAATATTTTTTTAAACTCTTCGACTCGAGTACGTATATTCTGAATGCCTATGACCTTTGCTAGCCATTACATATATGTTGTACATGATGATTACGTCGGCTGTCATTTTGCCACACAGATGACAAAGAAATAAAACAATGTTCGAGTGGATTTTCCAAGATATTTATAAAGTTTAATTCAGCATCACATTTTTATCTCAATATTCTATTGAATAGTTCATACAACTGTTTCCACAATTAATTGGTATCCACGTTTCGTTTCTGTGTTGATGTTAGATTACAGTTGGCAAGGAGAACAAGATATTCTTCATTTACATCATCAGTCATAGACAAACAATCTAGGTACAGTTTGACGAGAAGGGTCGATGAAGAGATAGTAAAATCATGATTATCTGAAACATGATAATCCACTTAATTGCTTAGTCTTATTCTCAAATTAAAGATACTGAAATGAATCATGTTCTAGGCATATCTCATTTCAGATAGTAAATTGAACAATGGACTTGTGCAGAAAGTCGTTCAAAAATATAATCAATTTGTTCAAAGAAACAATGATCCATCGATCACCGTAACGAGAAATTCAACACGTTCGCTCGTTTGGAGAGGAAAAAAACTGTCATTTGAAAATTATAAACTTCACCAGGGGTTGGCAGCGCTTTTACTTTTATTTCCTAACCTCTCAATATTATAATAAAAATATAAGAATTATTTTTTCGTATTACATTTTTTGCCCTATCTGCTCCGAAGCACAGCGCATGGGACTTTCGCATTATGAAGATATTCTTAATCAACTCAACCGAACATGATGCCCACTGACGTGCCGTAGTATTTTAGATACATGTTTAAATTATTCAGATTTCCTCATCAATTTGTGAGTAATCCATTCATTAATTTTTTCGCTTTGAAAAAGTATGCAAGTGAAATTATATTGTCTGTTTAATATTTTTGAGAAGTTTCGGGTAATGACTAAAATCTAGAGAAGAAAATAAACCTTGACATTGTTGCCCAAAATTTAAAAAAAAAATGTGATAAGCGAATAATTTTCAGATTATTAAAAAAATTGTAACAAGTTCAGCATATATCTTCTAGGAGAAATGGGTGTAAGCCCGAAGTCGGGAGAATTATTAAAAATATTCGTTGCCATTACAGAAATGCTAGAAGTAAATCTTTGGTTTGTCAAAAGAATTGATTTGAATGTTAATAATTCGTGAAAACAGTACATTATAATACTAAACGAGAATATTTTAAAATCATGTTTGATTATGTGCATGCTTATCGACCACTGGATAAGTCATAAAGCACATTGAAGCAAACATAATTGTATAACGCCCACCTCTTTGAACTGAAGACATTTCGAACTGTATGAGTGTGTTATGGATTATGTCTGAGATAAAAAAGAGCTAATTGAAAACAGTTCGTGTCATATTTTAATAACAATAAATTAAGTTTACTAATAGTACTATCTGCATAATATTATGACACAACATTGTTCCGCGAAATGATAATAATATTATTGTGATCTTGTAAATATCAAAGCTGACTAGTGTAAATACAAGTTATTGTTTAGTTACACTAATTGTTGATTATTCTTCCGAGGATTTTTTCTCAATAATTATTTTCATATAAAAGTCGTATAATATAATAGATCATTAAAAATCATTATTTTGCTCACTTTTTGTTGCTAAGCAAATTATAAATTTGCTCCAGATATTATAACTACAGTACATACCCGATTTCAAATAATTGATTGTTATGTAACAATTTTAAGGTTCGAAATTAGATTGTAGATTGTGACACTTCAGATTTTAAAACAAATGAGCGATGAATATAATAAGTTGCTAACTTCGGGATATATTATGTATCTATTAACAGATAAATATTTTCTTTACAGTAAATACTGATGTGCAATTATTTCTTTATGGTCAATATTGTTCGTCATTCAAATATTAATTAACCAAATAATGCAGTAAAATTGTTCGAGTAGAGAAAGATTGCTTTTCAATTTACTGGTGAAAGTTTTATTACGATTGGTTTTAATTCCGAGTAAATTACCTTAGGTGAAAATATATACGTTGAATTGTTCTGCATACGATGACTAATTTTGGATATTGCTGAAAGCATATTAAGATTTAATATGCGAAAGAGGTATTTGAAATCGTATTAAGAAATAAAATGTTGGTATTTCATGAGATATTTTCGTACGTATTAAAAACTAAAAATTGTTTTCTCATAAAATTTACATAGTTTTTTAACGATTGGATCATGCAAAAATACTCATAATAAAAATTAGCCAGTGCAGAATATTTAATATTTTTACCCATAAATTTATATTTGAATAAGATATATTCTCAATTTTTTTTTAACCATATGTGAACCGAAATGGAACAAAGACATCATTAAATTTTGAAGACTAGGTTGATGACTTTTTACGAGAAATAATTTTCAATTATTTGATCGATGAATTTGGTCAGTATCTAAAGTTTAAAATGCATATAAAAAACTGTTCAATTTTGGATAGGTACGTGATTCGAATCCGCTTTTCTCGGTTTTATAAACGGATTCACTGACGTACCGATTTTGTACCTTTTGTAGATCAATTAAAACGCGTTTCGAGATTGCTATTGTAGACAGATCAATGCACTTTGTACAATAGATCGATTAATAAAATGATATCAAAGAATGTGTTTTATAAAGCAATAAGAAATTTGTGAGCATTTATTGTTTAAATACTCCACTATTTAATGAGTGATGTTTAGTTTTCAAATTAAATGTGTCAAGACTATATATATTATATACTGCTACTGTCGCGTGTAATTAATTAAAAATCGACATGGTCGTAAGATTAGAAAGTTATTCTGGTATTACGGCGAAATACTTAGAAAGACAATGAAGGTAATAATTATGTTAAGTTAGCTATAATGACCGTGACGTACTTACAGGTGGTTTATAATTATTAAAACATAGCGTATTTATAAACAATGTCTGAACAGACGTAAGGCCTTTCGTATTTTCTAAATATTTCAATAAAATATGTAGCTAAGCATAGCAATTTACGTACTTAGTAAATACATATACAAAATATGACGTCAATATTATTTTGATCTATAAACTTTTTAAAAACGAAAATTTCCGAATACCTACTTCCTAAAGTCTAGATGGAATATGATAATTCTTATGTGAAATAGACACGTACGAGTACTTTGCTCAGACAGCTATCGCTGTATTGTAGAATTAATCATTTGATAACAGTGATATGCATATTTTGTTGTTTTTCTGAGTTTCGGTGATGTATGATGCCATAAATCGGCAACTAATGACAGTTTTTATTAGTAACTGTAGATTTGTGGTGTATTTAGTTCACATTTATCGACATGAACAATGCTTAGGATGCGATCACCAGCAGAAAATAAGTACTAAATAGAACACTAGTTAGAGATTTACAGTAAATGAAAATGAGAGAAGTCAGAAGGCAAGACATAAAACTGAAAAATATATGAGAGAAATAATTAAATGTCCCATTCTAAGCACACAAATGAAAAGCGATTGTTGTTGGAAAAAAATAAGGGATAATTCTTTATATTGTGCAGTAATTAATACACGGGTGGGATTTGACTCTATAAACGTATATAATGCAGGTCGAAAACAAGGATTTGTAATAGCGTGAACCAAAATATACTTGCATATTAGGGTTCATCGTAAATATATGAAATACAAATATATATTTACATACGTATATCTATCTTCTCGTATATATATTTCAAGATGGCAAGGCTGAGTGAGTTAATCTAAGTAATTTTCGCTAATACTGTGCAAGCAAGAAAAATGGCTTTTCACTAAAAATGTTGTTAACCTCTTATTTAGGACACCTGTTTTCAGACTTTGGCATTTTTTATTTGTTATAATAATAATTGTTACTTATTTGAACAAATAATAATAGTAATTAAATCGAGCATGACAAATTATCAGTAAGTAAAAAGGTTGACAGGCTAGACAGATATTTTTTTCGTTCATCATTGCAGTCTATGTTTATTTTGTCATTTGCGATATAATAATCATACTATAGCAAAATATAAAATGTTTCTGTATTTATTTAATCATGTTGCTTAGAGAATCCATGTCTGCTAAAAATTAATAATTACCAACAGAATATTTAATCAACTTTATAAATATACCGAGATGACAAAAAGTTTAAGACATCACAATAGTATAATTAGTTTAACAAAACGTATAATTCAAAAATAAAATTACGGACTGAGACGGCTTCATGATTCGTGGATCTAATTTACATTTTTCTTTTGCACGATAGACAATTTTTGATGTCACGAATTTTTCAAAGAACTAGCGATGATGTTATGATAATTTAATTTAATGAGTTACGACATTGCTTATGATTATCCTATAATCATAAAGGTACAAGCATAATACATTCGTGACACTTTCTTGGAAATATGAAATCTCGATATCTGTTAATGCAATTTTAATGTAAAATACTTGTACTTTATATTTGTTTATCTGAAGCAACAAATGTTAACATGGAAACATTTTTTTGAGAAAAACATTAAAACACAATTAAAAAGAAAACAAATGAAGATTAAAGAATTGTCGAGACCATTGAATTTAAATATGGAATTATGTGAGGCTTGTAATTGATGATTAGCTTTCATTGGAAACAAATAGAGCTTATATGGAAATATTAGTTTGAGAAAAACAAAAACTACAATAAAAAAAGAAAAAAAGTGTTTGTAATTGATTGACTAGCGATTTGTAACTGAAACGTTAGTCATGCTAAAAATAATAAAGCACAATATTGAAATTTAAATTAAGGAAAGTACATATTAGCTTTGATGTGAAGCAAATTACTAAATAATCTAATTTGGACGAAATAAGAATAGTATGTATAAACGATACGAGTAAAGGTAATGTGTCATTGGTGGCGTTTACCTTATTGTGAATATTAATCAGTTAGTAGAAAAACGATATTGTAAAAATTAAGAATGTAAAGTTTTACTAGTTATGTACGATAAGTACTTTCAAGTAATTGAAAAATTATCAAATTAAAAGTGCCTGGATTTCCGAAATGTCGGGATCCCCAGTATTGCGATTGTTTCTATTAGAATGGATGCCCATTTGATATATTTTTACGAATACATTTTTTTATGAACCTATTTTGATTTGTGCATAATACTCGATTTTTGAGATACCTTATAATATAAAAATAACCTTAATATGTCGACACATGTTATTTTATATAATATGTCCTTTAGAATTTTAAATTAGATATTGCTTTACATTAAGTGTAAATATATACATTAAATTGTTATAATTTAACTTTTACTTTTAACCGATGAAACTTTCATAATTGTTATATAAACCGTACTAACGTCACCATGGATGAAAAATTCACCAGGCTATTCTAAATATAGCACGGTGTTACTCGTATATACAAGGTTATTAAATTATCCTGCTACGTAATATTAGGTCATAAGTATGACATTGTATGTAGATTTATAATTAATAGCTAGCTAAATATCCGTAAGAGGTTTCATAATAAATATAGAACTTTTCCATAAATGCTCTAATTTTAGATAAGCAGTCTCTGTACCCGCACAGTAAAAGTACACGTTACGAGAATAGCATAGCTCACTTTAGAAATATTCATACAACCTCTTTTCCAAATATAGACTGTAGAGTCTAGACTGAAGATAGATAAAGTTTAAAGTAAAGAATATCTACTTTAAAAGCATTCACCTCTTCTTGACCAAGCTATTGTTTTTATTTATCAGAAAGCATGGCTCTAAGCATACTCTTTCATATCTGATAATGGAAAAAGGTCTTACATATTTATACCAAACTTTTTTATTTCTATCAAACCTAGAGGCGTCATCATATTTTATATTATATCCATACAACGCTAATGGAGACCTATTTTTACTTTATGTATGTGATACTTGAAGCCCAACAAAGTAACAAGAAAGAGCAATGTTGGTTTTCGAAAATAAGACAATCCAAAGAACACCTAGACCAGTTAAAGAAAACCAAGAATTTCGCATCCGTGCTAATGCTGTGCTCCTGGACCAATTGTCTTCCAGCATACTTAACGTCTCAAGGGCATAGAGAATCATAGGTTAAATTGTTATTCGCGATGTCGAATACTACATCGCGGGTCTATAACTCTCAAAAATATATTTGAAAGAACTCCAGTAGACGCGCGGTGTCTGGGCCGCCCATGGCGGACGAAAAACACCACAAGAGATTCAAAAAGAATAAGTGTGAACAACTGAAGGTTGTGCAATTGGTCATGAATATCATCAACATGAAGCTAAACATTTATTCTAATCATAATATGTGACGCTGAAAAGTTACGCGTTTTCCTTGAATTTTCATACACGCCATTTTGTATTCAAGTCTGTTTGCACACATTGCAAAAGCGCGTGGACATAATGTATGAGTAGCTGAAACAATAAAATAAAATAAATAATGCTAATTAGATCGGGATGTATGTCATAAATATGAACGGCGCCGAGAGTATTTAGGCAAACATTTTCACGTGCTGTGACGTCAACAATATTAATAAAATATTGTTTTTCTCTCATTTTAATTTTAGTTTCTAGTGGTATCTCTGCCACAATATATAAATATATGTATATTGTTGCGCCATGTATGGTGGATGTATTGTAAATATTATACGGTGAAAATTATTTAACACCAAATAGAAAAATCGGATTCCGATTTGTACCGTCATTACACTGAAACAGAGACGCGTATTTTTTGAGTCTCATAGCGAAATATGTCAATGAATATATACGAGTACATAATATTTATGATAATTTTGTCATACTGAAAACGATGTATAAGAACCAATCACAAAATATTATTCGTAAACTTATTTGCAACGTGCAGAAAAAGTACCCTGTTTAGGTATAAGGTTAACCCTCTAAACCCGAAAGTTTTTTGAAATGTGGTTTTATTTGAGAATCACAATGTAAACAACCAAATACATGTTCTGTCAAAACTAATTAAGCCAAAAATGCTGAATTATTATGAAAATCCAGCTTTAGATTTTGTAAATAGAACGATCTACTAAGTTTGTATGGAAAGACAAAAGACATTAAATGTCAATTTTAATGATTTTCTTTAAATACTCGTAACTCTATTAATTATAAATCAGACCAGGAAAATAAAACAACAGTTTATTAGTTACCATGCACTTCAAGTTTGTGTTAATGTGACTCTGACCAAAATCATTAAAACACATTTCTTGTGCCCCCAGTAATTATATTTTTCATATGATTATTTTACTTTTACTCAAACATGGTCGATAATATGCAAGTCTCGGAATTTTATGTTATATGCCAAACAAATGAATGTTTTTCTCAGAAAATTGTTAAAACGTCGTATTTTACCACGATTTTTTTAGTAACCATTACTTCGAATTCGCAAATTACAATGAGTTTTTGAATATTTTTCTCATTTCAACATATTATTATATTAAACGATAAATTATAAGACCGTTAAAAATAATTAAAAAAACAGAACTTTTTGTCAGTTATTAAATATAATATAATAAGCAACTCCATTTTCTGATTGTGTATAGAACTAAATTTTAATACATCATGTCCAAATATGCTTTCCAAAATATAGAAAAAGCCGCGGTGAATCTTAATGTATGTCTTAGGTTGACACGATCTAATGAAGATGACAGTACCGTGGTTATTAATTATGTACTAAATATCGCTTCATGTAGACATAATGTTGAAAAATAACATTATAAATCAATTGGGAAAACAGCTCTTACAATTGAGCAAACAGACATCAAGATAGCTCTGAGATAATTTACATGAGAATTTAATAAACACTGAAATAAATATTCACTAGTTACTAAATATTAAATTAATTAAACCTGCATAGAAACTAATATCGTGCAATTCAATCTTACGCGATATATTTTATAATCTTAGATCGTATGATATTTTCATTGATAGTTCAAATATTCTGTTTTAATGTTAGGTAATCAATATGATTTCCAAGAAATATTCAAATTCAATTGAAAAAACTGTAATTTCTTTTATTTTCTACAAATTTATTTTGACATTTTTTTTAAATATCACGAGCATTTTTTTATCAAACACATTTATAACACGGCATAATAACTTAATTCACTTATAAACACCAATAATAGAAAATAAACAAGATATAAAAAATACAATTAACGTTCCCTCTAAGGTGTGCGCGTCTGCGGCCACACATCTGTTACAAATATTTAGATGTTAGAAAAGAT
>JAPMAE010000119.1:0-10480 GCA_036584705.1 Rhyacophila sp. 25_7 | reverse complement strand
CTCAAAGAGAGGAACTTGTAACCATATTTTGTTTTGCGCAATCATCTATTTTATGATGGTTTCTCAGGTTTTTTTCATTGAGATGTGTGCGGAACACGGAAACACTACATATTTACTAATATTATGTTACGTAATTTGAATTAGACGTCATGAATTATGTTATTTATGATTTCATGGTGCATTATGTTGACAATTTAATTTTATATAACTGAGGATCGCGGTTACAAAATTTTTTCAAATGTTTATTCATTTGTATTGTGGCCAGGACACGAACCCGAAACGGTTGAGCTAATAATTGATAATTATTACTCGTAAAAAATTGTCGAAACAATCTTTACATTGTGGAGATTCATATGCTTCGTTTCGAACGGATATGGATTAAAGAAGGAATGTGTATATTTGCACACTCGCATCTTTTTTCTGCACATATACTCATAAGTTGATGGGCCGCACACCCAATGAAAAAATTAGAGGGAACGTTGAATACAATGATTAAAAATAACAATTAAAATCACAAAGAAGCTTATGTCTGATTTATTATAACGAATAAGGTTAATATATTCTATTGTTAATAAGAGTTCATAGAGCTCGTCAAACTCACACTCGCTTAAGACGAAGATGTCGAAAACCAAAAATATTTTTTTATACATAGAGTATTAATTGCTTTGCCTATTTACTCGTACATACCTACTGGCGGGTTAATCCTACATATTGGCATGAGGAAAAACTGATTTTCTTGATTTCTGAAAGGTACATACGAATTAATACTAGATTGAAAGACGTTTTCATTTGCACCATGCTTAAGGGGTCGTCTATAAACTACGTCACGCTCTTTAGGGAGAGGTAGGGGTGACCACCAACGTCTATATACATCTGTGCCAGACATAATGTCACAACCTTTTAAGTTGTGAATTTTAAAACAAAAATAGAACATAAATATTTATTTCTTTTTAAAGTATATTGAATGTTTCTTTATCGTAACTTTGTTTTTAGTGACCATATTATAATCATATCTCTGTACTTTTATATTTAAAATCATCCAACAAAGCCAAATTTGTCTAGCAAACTACGTTTTAAGTTCTGCGAGTTAATTCGCTTCTGGCACTTAATCGGTTAATGTGGAAGATTACTTAAGTTTTGTAGGGAGTGAGGGGGGGGGGGGGTATCAGAGTAAAGCTGACTATGCTCTAGTTATGCCCTATAGCTTCCTCTATCTCGAGCTTCCTCAATCTATTTGGTTATACGCGACCTTTCTGATGCACTCTTAATTTCGGACCGAACACCGACTAGACTTCTTTCAGTTATATATTATTACCTAGTTTTAAATGTATCGTATTGATGTAACCCTTTAAAATATCAACTGTTAAATGAAAGACATGTATAATAATATAGAAAATATTTACATTAAAATAAAAAGTAAATTTATTATATATTATAGGACACACGTCTATTGTTAAGGAAGTAAAGAATATATAAAACTAAATCCAATTTAACCCAATTCACTCAAGGCGAAATAAATCGATATTCGAGACAATTTCGTTGACAATTGTTAATGTGTAATAGCATCATTATTATCAGAATGGTTCTACAATTTCATACGAAAAACAAGCAATGCTCCTCATTTGTCAGAATGATAATATCAAGTACATCCAGCTTAATATTGGCCAGAATGGCTGGGAAGTTTTCATTACACTATTCATCAAGCTACTTTATCAACTTATCAAGGGATGGATATATAAAACAAGGAAAACCCTAAAGTTACCACATCTAAAGTTATACTTCTTGGGTCAATTCTAATGACTCGATGAATTAATTGTTACCAGACTGGACATATGAGGCGTCTAACTACAAAAAACGATATAAGCACATTTCAATATTGTCGAAAAACGACGTTTGTATGTTTAGAGGTCAAATTTTGTTTTATGTTAAGATTCTTTATTTTCATCATATTTAATGTTTAAAATGTAACAAAATACCGGCGTTTATTAGCTGATAAACTTGTATGCAATAAATATATAAATACAGGTGGAATCAACCAGATTTGAAATATTCCAATGCAAGAACACTTTTTTTTTATTTTTTCCGTAAGGTTTTGGAACATAAAATTTTCACACAGTGTACAATCCTACGTAGAATGCGAACGCAGTTTTATCTCGATTTCGACAAAATGTGTTTATATCGCTTTTTGTAACTATACGCTTCATATATCATTGAAATAATTATTTATCGAAGTATGTATATACAATCTATTTACATATTATGTATGTGCATATTTTGACTGTCGTATTAGAGAGAAGATTTATAATTAAATTCGCTAGTTTTCCTTTAAAATATTTTTAAAAAGTCGTGTATTATAAGCCAGCTGAAGTGAAAACGTCAAATCGTATAGATTGTGAAACAATTTAAAAATGGAATGACGCTCTCTACGCCCACAAAAATGGGTGTTGTCCACTAGCATTAATTTAAATTTCTGGCACAGATTCTCTCTGATGTACATTATTGATTTTTTTTGGAGAAAATGATTACGCATATAGTATTAAATAGAGTATGATCGCGAGGGATTTTCTAATGCGCCATGAGTAACAATTGTAATATTTACTCGTAATAACAGTGAATTAAAAGGTGCGAGAATGAGCCACATTCGCTATTGTTAGAATATCAAGCAGCGACGCAAAAATCACAAGACAGATAACCAGATTAACAACTCGCGCGTCCTATAATAGATGCCAGCGATCTTAAAATGCGTTATAGTAGAAGCTGAAATCGTTGAACTTATATTATCTGAATTGGCCAATAATATTATTGTTAGTATTTATGGATATCTTATAAGACGATGGTCTTATCTGATATTTTAAATAGCACACGTTGTACAAATGAAAGTAAGTGTTCACGCTTTGTCTGATTTGTGAAGTGACAGTAAAACTATATTATCTTTTTCATATCATGTATACGCATAATTACTTGAATAATCTGAATTTTTTGCATCGTATATGGCAATTCACTATATAGATTATTCACTAGAACTCGGTATAATGGACACATTTTTACGCATATAAATAAATGTTAAAAATGAACATTTATTTTCCTTTTCACAACATCCGTTGGAATAGTTAGTTACTTAGGACGTGGATCTTCAAGATTTACATTATCTCGAAAGATTTTTAAGCCTAATTTATCAATTACAAGCACAACAAACAAATGAAAAAGAAACAATACTGATTTTTTTTTCAACAACTGCATTTGAAACTAGGGCCCTTGGATTGATAAGCGGACGCGTTGTTTATTAACATATCGACCCGGCTTAGGCAAAAAGACTTAATCCTCAGTTTTTTAAAAAGTGCTTTTATTTGAGGATCACAATGTACACAACTACGAGTAAATACGCGTTCTGTCAAAAAGAATTAAGCTGAAAATGCCGAATTATTATCGAAATTCAGCTATAGAATTTGAAAAAAGAACGACCTACTAAGTTCTTATGGAAAGGAAAAAACCATTAACCCTCAATTTGAATGATTTTCCTCCAATATTTTTCAATTATCACACCAGGAAAATAAAACGCCAATTTATTGGTCATCTTGCACTTCAAGTTTGTGTTAATGTGACTTCGACTAAAAATCATTAAAACATGTTTTTGTGCCTCACGTAAAATTTGTTCTGTGAGGGTCAATTCCTTTTACCAAAACAAAGTCGATATTAAATATAAAATAACAATATTATTTATTGGTTACAAAACTATCGTTTCAATTCATTGTTTTGCCTATGAAGATGATAACAAATGCTATGATCCATTCAAATCCATGATCAATTGCCCATGCATACCTTATACGGGACTCTTAGTTTTAAACCGTTTTCCTACAACTCTGCAGCTCTCGTGATGTTACACGTCCATTTCCATCTGTTCAGAGGCCGAGTACCTACTGGTTATTGTATAAAAAATATGTGGGTTAACAACAATCAACTCAACACAGTTATTTGAAAATTGTTATATTTGCTTCAGCTATATTTGCATTTCGATACGAGTAATCAATTGATTTATTAAGATATAAATTCAGTATTATTTTCATATTTACTTTTTATACAATGAATGCAGTTAGGCGTAATTTTTCCAACCGCATTGTTTCAGGCTATTTATATTTATAAAAGTTGTTCAGATAAAGGTAATATAAGTCGTTATTTATGAATTTATGACATTTATATGACATCTTTAATTGTGTTTACATATTATTATAAATCATTAACCATATTTTTATTACTGTTGATAAGTGATTGTATAGGTTTTATTACTATAGTACATGTTTTTATTAGTGTAGTGGACTTTTAATATTCTATTCAAAACTCTTTATAACTTTAGTGGCAAGAAAAATAAAAAATAAATTTGAAAGAATTACACAAATGCACGCTAACACATACACACACTTAGGCGGGGTATAACCCAAAAACTGTTTATCGTATACAATTATTTAGTATGTATGTTTATGACAAATTTTATTTATTTTCGTTGATTATATTTTAATATGCCACAAACGATTTTAGTGGATTTCCCGAACTTAAGTTAGAACGTCCCATAAATTTAAATCATTTTTAAAATTGGAACTTTAAATTAGAACATAATTCATAATATTTAAAAAAAAGTGTACCATTATTCTTGGTTTCTGAAATAGACATAGTGTGAAATAGTCTCTTAAAATATTTATTCTATGGGTTTCTTATATAGCACGATAGATACGAGTATCTATCTCTATACGAGATGTAATAGGTCATTTATAAACATAGTATTTTCAATAAAAAAAGATACTCCTCAACCAAGGATGTCTAAATTCTTGTATTTATTGGGAATATTGAGTCAAGAGAAATTTTTCAATACAACGCAGAGACGTAGTCACAAATTTTGGGCCCTCATGCAAAAACTTTAATCAGTAGTCACATAATTAATGTCTAAAAAAATCTAGAAGCGTCTGTGACCGATTGTTTTTGTTTCTGAAAGTTCAAGAAAAATATTTACATGCGAAAATTCCGGGGGCGTAGAAAAGCGATCAGGAATCGATATGTGCTGTCGCTGTTTTGAACGATTGGACATCGCGCATGTCACGGCTAAATGCAGTAAACGGTTTTCCAAAACACACAGTTTTTTCTCTAAAAAAACGAGGCGAGGATGGATCGAACAAGCGTTTTTCAATATATCATATAATTTATCTCGCAAGTCGTTGACTCAAATGAATTTTCTTTTTACAAATTAACTGATATGCTGCTATTTCGCAAAAATTCGCGTGATTTTCGACCGATGCCCTAGACTGATAGTTTTACGCGTGTGTACACAATTTTATATCACACCTCCATGCTGAGGCCTCATCGAAAAATTACAAATTGGTCTCTTAAGCAGTAATAATACAAGTTGTCTAAAGATTTAGGGCCATCATGCTTTGCATGAGTTCTTTATATAATTTATATGATCTACGCTCCTGATAAAATATATTCTTGTAAAAATTAATATATATTTAATAAAAATCAATGTTATTTTTTTATTATTATTTTATTTTGAAAAAAACGCAACCTGAAGCAAGTGGGGTATTTGGAACTTTTCAACAGCTTGTGGTTATTATTGACAGATATAATATGGTTATTTAGTTTGCAAATTTGTGAGACTGCATTAGTAGTTTATTGTTGCCGCATGCGACCCGCAGACCGTGGGTTGGACAAACCTGCCCTCAATCATTTAAAATATTTAAGAGTTACAATTCGATCATTGCAGCATATACTAGGTAATTGATCAAAATGTGTACTCTACACATAGTTGGATTGAAATAGGAGATTATTTATCCACACATGTGTAATGGGGTACCTGTTACAAGATTATTAATATTCATATTAATTATTTAACTCTTAAAAATTAATATAATCGGATGAAATACTGTTTTTTTTCATTACGATGACGATGAAATAGCGTGCATAACAATTGACGTAATAATGTATAACTCACAATGTTATATCGTTATAATATTTCAATTTAATATTCGTGACAGCACGAAATATTTACGATAATACAGAAAAGTTTTATTATTCTTTATACCTCAAACTGGCATTGTCCAGTCTCCGTGATGTAAAAAATTATTTCTTATCAGTCTGCTTGTAAGTAAGGTCATCTCATTCTTTTCGATGATGTTAGTTCCCAAGTACTTAAACAGTGAAGTTTATTCAAATGTGGATCTTCTCATCAACATATTTCTTAAAGTTTTCTCGTTATTCATATGTACTCGGTATTCTCAATATTTATCGGATGACTTATTTTTCTCACAGTATTTTACAGACGCGTAAAGATATTATTGACATGCACCCGACTGTACCCTAGCACCACAAGATCATCCGCATAGCCTAATATTTTATGGATACCATTAAGACAGAGACAATCTTCTGCTTTACAGCCTTCTCAAAAGCCTGAATAAAAAGTATGGGTGGTAAAGAGTACCTTTGTTTCAATCATGCCGCCACTTCGAAGGATTCGGATACGTTTCCCTGATTATGTATTTTGTTTCTGGATCCTTCCATGCATACCCTCATCGTATTTATTCATTAGCTTTGTTGAAATTTGTAACTTTTTTAATATCGTCATCAACGGAAAAATACCTCCAGTGTGGGAAAAATGTGATTGTTCAAAAGGAATTAAAAATGAAAAAAAAACTGATTTTTGAGAGTTAAGAATTGATTTTTAAAACATAGAAAATACGCTTTATAGTTTCAGAGGCAAAACTGTATATACATCGGAGATTTTTTCAATCGGAAGAATAGTTGAAGCTATTCAATGTTATATTTAACTCGGTTATATCGGAGTTATATTACTGGTGATGATGATATACTCAAAAGACTTTCTCTGTGTACAGAATCATTACATGCAGTACATGCAGTTTTGAAATACATGAAGAAACAGTGGTCTCTTGCAAATTATAAGATAATAAAATAAAAAGGGCTTAATCTTCAATTTTTTTTAAATTATTTGAGAATCACAATATACACAACTAAATACATATTCTGTCAAAATTAAACCAAAAATGCCAAATTATCGAAATTCAGTTTTAGATTAAAAAAAAAAATCATATTAAGTTTGCGTGCGAAGGAAAAAAGCCTTAACTCACAATTTTAACGATTTTCCTTTAATAACTCTTTTAATTATCACATCAGGAAAACAAAACATCAATTTATTGACCATAGTCCACTTCAAGTTTGTGTTAATGTGACTGATCCAAAATCATTACAAAACGTTTTTTGTGTCTCCTGTAAAAATTTTTTGGTGAGGGTTAATCTCTTTTGCCTAAAAATGATTGATATTATAAACGAGTAAAAAAATATTTGGGTGAATCGATAATGTAGTAGAAGCATGTTTAATAAGCATTTTTTTTTAAAACATCTCCCAATAATTATACGTCGTTATATTCAGTTCGTTCAGCGGGTTAGGTCACATGGCTGGTCAATAAATAATATATATTTATTGTTTATATCCAAAACTTGAACACAAAGTGATTGAGGTTATTAATCATTTATAACTGTTAATTACTTGTGAAAAATATGTTAAGTCAATGGTGTGTCTCTCAACGTTACTGTAAAAAATAATTCATGGTAAGAAAAAACTATTAAGACGACAGAGGATCCTAACGTTTATCCAATAAAAAGAACGATAATTTTTCATGACTTAGCACAAATTGTAAATCACACGAACCACTTAATCCTCGACTGATGGATGGCTAATTCGTATGACAGTATGATCTCAGCAGTCTTCATAAGCTCAATAAAATTAATCTTACATTTAGCTTTATATCGCATTAGTAAGAATAGCTGGGCAAGTGGTACTATCAGTATGTTCAGGTGACAAAAATAGTATAATACAAAGATTCGGAAATTCCCAGTTTTTCTAATTATGGATAATATTGTATTTTTAAACGGTTTTTAAATTGAAAAATGCATTGTTTAAAGCAGATATAGTAATTTTATAAATGTAGAGCCGCGTTAAGAATAACAATATAATAATGGAATGAATGATTTTTAATTAAATATAGCGAATTCTTACATAATAGTTTTCTACAAAATTACAATATATAATAATGATTTCAACAATATGAAAAGATGTAAGTAAATCTGAAAATACTCGACGCATGGAACCAGAAAAAATACTATAATATTTTGGAAATAAACTACTTATTATAGATCATTATTTTGAGTAAAAATGAAGTATTCAAATACTTATTCACTGTCGTGTTGACTAAAATATCATAATATATATTCTGTTTATTATTATACATACCTGTTAATATACATTTATACGAAACCTTTAAAAAAATATATTTAAGGCTTTCATTTATTACAATTTTATGTTTTAATAGAACTCGACATGAAGTTCTTTGTATTATATGTTCACCTTCTTCTACACGGTCCGCGATTTGAAAATTACTCGGAATCAATTGAAAGGAAAGTGACTTCTTACGCACATTCACGATAAAGAAAATATTAACACCTTTATCAATCGATAGCTGTTTAATGCTTATTTAGATTATCTACATATAGCACAGTGATTAAAGATAATTCTATATATTTCCTAAAACAAAGAATCATATTGTTTATCCAGCTTTTACTATAGACATAACCGTATTAAATTAGATACGAAGCAAAATGTTCTTATGAGAAGTCACACTCAGAAAAAGAAATAATTTATACGTGGCTTTTACGTTTACTTATTGAGTATTAACACAAAAAGGGATAATTTGAGTTCTTTTCGCCAACTGTTTCTTATGTTTGAAGTTCTAGAAAAAATATTTTTCTATTGGCTACAACTTAAATAATTACAGTTGGTGAAGTTAAGCCTTACAGTATTGTTATAAATATGTTTAAATAAAACATACACGAGAATAAAAAGAAACTTTTACTTCGAACGGTCTTCAGATGAAATATTCCTATTTGAAACTTTTTAACCTTTAATATTTAAAGGTCATTTAATCTTGCTACTTGGCTGTAAATATTCAAGTGACTTTTTATCTCAATAAAGTACCCACGTCATACGAACTACATACTATAATAGGGTATTGATTATATTTAAAGACCTCGTTAAAGTGTAAGGTCAGTATTCATACTGGAACATGCGTAGGGGTGAATAAAGAAGCAGCCATGCGAAAAGGCCATCCACTTTACATAATGTCTTCACCTATTTTTGAAATGCTTAACTCTTGTACAATATATGTCATAAACTACAGTGATGTTACAAAATTTGGACAAAAATAATTCGCATTTTTATTAAATGTTTACCAACACAAGAAAATCTGTTTTTTTTTAAAATTTATAATGCGCTTAATGTCGTGAGTCCCCAATAATTCAATTGTACGAAGAGCGAATTGATTGTTCGGGCTCTATATTAGTTAAAATGCAACCTCGTGGTAAAAATAATGAAAAGAAGAAGAGAAAGAAATTTTTATGACTTCTCTATCTATTATATATCTATCTCTATCTCTATCTCTGGCTATTACATAACATATTTGTAACTTTACTCGACTGACTTAGTTTTAGATACGCTTAGTTGTAACTTATAAATATAATGAATTTTTATTTATTTACGTATTTCTTTCGCTTCGAATGAGAAGTCAGTCATTTTGATTAAAATCAACCTACATATTCTAGATAACAACCTGAGGAATCGATAATATCAGTATTTCCGTATCTTAAAACGTAGAACAAATCTTCCAATAATTGTGCTAACACGTAAAGCAAATAATTCAACGATGTTATCTTGAGTGTTAACGTCTTTCATCTGAGTGAGAGTAAGTACAAATCGATTTATTTACCAGTTCCATTTGAAAGTATAACACAGTTTTTACTCCTTATTTCAACAATATTTTATATAAAATCAAGACCGTTTTAAAAATGCTGTAACAGACAAAACTAGTTTTCAATCAAAAAATATATTGTTCGGAAAAAAATGCAAAAAAACTGTGTTATTTTATCAATATACGGTAAAACCTCGATATAACGGACTAATGTGGGTGAGAGGGTGTCCGTTAAAACCGAAAGTCCGTTATATAGAGGAAGGTTTTCCCAATGCGTTTTTTTCTTAAGAAAATAAACGATACAATACATGGCCAGTGAAGTTTCCATAAATGGATTTAAAATATTATTTAAATTTAAGCAATTATGAGGTAGTTATGAAAACTTTAATTCACCGATTTGAAAAAATATATAAATATACAAACATTAACAAAATCCTCTCTACTTATAATGTCTTTATGTGATATATATAGACATACCCGTTGTGAAGTGACAGCTCCGAGATCAACGTACTTCATTTTAATACTACTGCTTCTAAAAAGAATCAAGTTTTGCTTGCAATTTAAAAGTGTGCTGTTTTTTATAATGAAGTCTTTAATATTACCCTAATGCGTGTAATATAATTGAATTTTGTTATCTAAAAGATAGTCAATAAATGTTATTAGATCGTCAAGGTGCGATC
>JAPMAE010000118.1:22691-33940 GCA_036584705.1 Rhyacophila sp. 25_7 | reverse complement strand
TCAGTAAATACACTTAAATTTTATTGAAGTATATGTTAAATTGTATGTATTATTAGATAAAAATGATTACTTATATATATATATATATCGATTTTGTTTAAGTAAAAGGGGGTTATTCTCACAGAACTAATTTTACAGAAGGCACAAAAAAATGTGTTTTAATGGTTTTTAGTCAAAGTCACATTAACACAGACTTGATGTGTATGATGACAAATAAATTGGTTTTTCATTTTCTCAATCTGATAAATGAGAAAATTATTAAAGAAAAATTGTCGTTTATTGCTATTTTTCTTTCCATACAAACTTAGTAGTTCGTTTTTTTTCAAAATCTAAAGCTGAATTTTGATAATAATTCGATATTTTTGGCTTATTTTTTTGACAAAACGTATATTTAGCTATAAGTATGTTGTAATTTTCAAATAAAAACACCTTTCAAAAAACTGAGGTTTAAGCTTTTTTGCCTAAACAGGGTAGATATATAATATTATGTAGTATAAAAAAAATCTCTTTTTTTACTATCCCTATTTTTAAATATTATGGTCTAAAATAACGAAAAACAAATTTAACTAACGTATTTAATAATACTTAATCGCTCAAAATACAGCTATTTGGTTATTAATGCGTTGTTCATAAGTCGCTTTTCAATAATATTTATTATATGCAGACATGAATTAAAACTCAATCCAAATTTTATTTTAAATTGTTTTCTAATTATCTACAATCTTTCAAAACAATCGCTATATTCTTACAATATAAAGATTTATATTAACTACTACTTACAATCTTTAATGTTTCTGTGTTAACGTTTTGCAAAGTGTGTTTTATAAATGAGCTTATTATAGTTATTATGATAAAAAAAAATTATAATATCATACAAAACAATATCACTTGTTTCATTACAAGCTATTTTTATTATATTTGAGAGTATTTACGATACATCTGCAACACGCGGGTGCACCCGTACTCATTTGAGACTATTTCATTTAGACTCACTTGCCAAACTTGCCAAATAGTTATTATTTTTTTGCTTAATACTATTTAATATACAACTTACTAATTAATATATATAATGGATAAAATAATATCGTAAAACTTAAAAAGCTACCAAATTAAAATGTAATGAAATATTTTAAAATAATATGTTTTATAACTACGTTTGTTTTTATTGATTACTTTTTAACTGTTAAATAAAAATTGTATTGTTTTAATAATTATATCAATCGAAAGCACCCCACGAACAATAATAAGGTTACATTGTTGTAGTGTAAGACAATGATAAATAAATCCTCGTGAACATTTTAATGCATCGAAAAAGTTTATCTTTCTCTTTGAAAATTGCTTTTATCAAAAAACAATGTTAAGGAAAACAATACCATTTCTTTATTCTTCAACGTTATTAAAATGTATTCTTTATCGCTCTTCTTGTAGCCTTTTCAATTAATTATACAATGATTATTATACGTTTTATTTTTTCTACTATTAAAAGTTTTTTTATTTATTTTTATCATAATATTCATAGTTATGAAATGTATTAAAACTTGTGTTTTACAAAATATTACATATGGAGTAACCATTTTCAAATTCAAATATTTTATTTTTTTGTTTGTACTAGTTTCTTACTTTCCCAAATCGTGGATTAAGTCAGCGTAATGTACAAGCGCACTTATATTCTAAGCGCTTGGCCACAAAAAACTTTTTATCCCAGATGTACTTTTAACCTTTCAGCGTCTATTGACTTTAATTTAAAATATTTAAAAAAAAAACTTAAATATATGTAAAACCAAATTGTAACTTTGTCGAAATATGCCCATAGAATCAAAATATACTTTGCACATAGTCTAGTAAACAACTAAATTATAAAGTCATTAATCAATTTCTATAAAATTTTCAACAATTTATTATCTATGCATTTTACATTTTTTTTTTCATTTTAGTGTAAACTAAAATATTCACATTCAAAATTCAAAAACAAAAATAATTTCACTTATTAATATAAAGATTCATTTTTGTACAGATATTTTTTATGTTCTTAAAATTAATATAAATTTAACTTTTTATCTAACACAAAATTAATTTGTGATAAATATACATATAAAACTCGTTTAAACTATTTTAATATGAAGTTGTTTTTCTTGTACCATGCATTATAGCATTCTAGTGTAAAATATTTTCTAAAATAACATTTATTAATAAAAATTGTAATTTATATTCAATTATATTTGCGTAAGAACTAACTGTTTTTTTTTAAACTTTTTTGTTTTCTTGAACATATTAAATGTCGTGAAAATGTTCTATTTCTATTACATTTATGTTTTCTCAATGCATATGTACATAAAAATTTAGATATTATTTTTCTAAATATCATCCATGACGAATGAGATATTATATGATGAATATTAAGTGATATAACTAAAAATTATAAAATCACCAACAATACTAAATTGAACCATCCCATTTTAATCAATAACACTAAAAATCAGAGTTCGCAAGTAATCAATGTTGTTTATTCTTAAACAACTGAAACATGTTAAAAATATTTTTCAATTCATTTAAATAGTGGTATTTTTGCTCCTGAATTATCTTGTAAATATCAAATGTTATTAACTGTTACTTGAAGTTGCCAAATAGTGAGATACGTTTCCTTGACTCTAAAGGATCGAATAATAACTGAATTGCTGCAGAATGTTTTATTTACGTTAAAAATATTCTTAGAGTTTCTAAGCATTTAGTTTTACGTTGTAAACGGGTTAAAAGGGGGAGGCTGGGATTCGTCGAGATTTGGTGTTTAGCCCCGCACAGCAGAGCGATGTGTCTGAAAAGGGAGACGTTTTTAATCTGCAAAGTGATTCCCACAAACTGCCAGCTACATTATTTACGATTGCTTGAGTTACTGCCCGCAAACAGGTGCTAGTCTTTCTCCCAAATGGCTGACGTTACGGAACGTGTTTCACTTACCTCAAGGAAGATTATTTGTGTTCTATTTTTGACACTTTTTTTATATCCCGAACTTGAAATGCGTAACGCTATGAAAAATAAGTTCCCAAACTGACTACCAATCCAAAGTGAAAACTCTTATTGTAATTGAAAACGTTAAAAGATATTTTTTAATTTATATCAACATTAATACTTTTATAGTGATACGTCTAAATGGTTGTTTGTAAGCAATAAAGGAATAATTTCGGTCACTGGTACAACTATTTTGAGAATTTATAAGCTTATTGTCAAATTTTGTACGGTATCAGATGGGTGACTACATACACTACTGATAGTAATGCTAATTAAGCGGTGAAATCTTTTGGTTTTTTGTCATTATCTTCTTTTTTCATATCTTTCAAAGTAATTAAAACTATTGAAAAAATTTGGAGAAAAGAAAAAAAGTGTTTGTAAAATTTTTCAATATATTTATATGTATAACTCTCTCTTTAAATTACAACCGTTTTGACTTACAACATTTCACATTTACGACCATAAGTAAAAATACAATCAGCCCAAGAAAAACATGGTAATAACTTATTTTTAAAAGAAACGGACAAAGGCTTCAAAGATAAATGATCAAGTAATAAAACAACAAAAATTTGTTATGGAATTTAGATAAGTTTACATAAATAAATCATATTATACACTTCAACCAATCTTTACACGCTTTATGTATATTATCAATAATATGAAAAATAACATCGTTCATATCAATTTAAATAAAGCTATGGACTTAATCTTTCACGATATAAAAAATATTTCTTAATTATTACCTGCAGTATATAGTAAATAGATACAACACACATGTTTACGTCTATAATTAATATGTATTGTGCCTGGAAATAAATTCTGATTTAATAAAATTGTCGATAAACTGGCAGAAGGTGATAAATCTAAAAATGACCGTTTTGATCTAATAATGCAGTTTAGTGGATTTTTGCACGCTCCATCATCTGGTAAAATAAGCTAATCCATATTGTTTTATACTTTTTGAGCAATATTAAAATGTCAGTACATATTAAGTCGATATTAAATATTTTATTACTGTCGAAACACATTATACCGTCTCTGAATTATTTAAGATTAAGTTTTTCTATGTATATTTTTATTCTGAAAAAAACGTCAAGACTCGATGCTAGTTGCCTTAATATATTATTGTTAAATGTATATAAGAGACTCAAACTTTGAAATTCAATATAATGATAAAAAAAATGTTAAATTTAGCTGAATTGTATGATTTTTGTATTATGTGTGACCGTGTTTTTTGTCGACTAGTTAATAAAAACTGTCTATATCGTAAATTATTTGCAATTTATTGCATTAAAATTAAATGTCCACACATTTGCACTCATCTTTTTTAACATATTTTCTATAAATCTTGACTTACAACGAAAATTTTGAAAAGAAACCTCGTGGTAACTTGAATAATATCTGATTGATTATATTATCCTCAACGAAAAAATACTTTCCATGTGGCAAAAATGTAATTATTCAGCAGGAACTAAAAACTGATTTTTGAGAGTAACGAATTGTTTTTTAAAACATGAATAAACGCTTGCCAGTTTTAGAAGCAAGAGTGTATATATATACATACGAGATTTTTTAAAGTGTTGAATACTTGAAACTCCATTACATATCATATTTACCTCGATCACGTGGAAGGTACTTTGGCGATAACAACAATATGCATATTTCGAGATTCTATTGTACAGTAATTATGCACGTTTGTTTATACATTGACTTTCTAAGCAAAAATTTTTATACATTTACACTGATATTTGAAATATTAGGTATGTATTTTGTTACCCACAGGTCTATCATTGCTGACAAAATAATATAAACGTAAAATGTATATTAGAAAATGTTTTTAACTGTAGCTATTTTTTGCATAAAAAATATTTATTAATATAACAAAAGCTAAAAATATTATAAAAGACTTGACAGGTCTTAATATTCAAAAACATTTCGTGGAAATGAGTATAAAAACTGATTTTTTCTTTGAAAATTTCGTTTTCTCAAAACACGTATAATTAAATAACTGACATACTGTATACATTACATGGGTATTGAAAACAGAATAAAATATATCGATCTGGTTTAAGTAAAAGGGCCATACCTTTAGTTTTTTTTAAAAGTGCTTTTATTTGAGAATCATACCGTACACAACTAAATACATATTCTGTCAAAAGGAATTAAGACAAAAATGCTAAATTATTATCGAAATTCAGCTTTATTTAGATTTTGAAAAAAAAACGATTTACTAAGCATTAAAAGGAAAAAAGCATTAAACTTCAATTTTAATATTTTTTTCTTTAATGACTTCTCAATTATCAAATTAAAAAAATGAAATAGAATTAATTTGGTTATTGTGCACTTCAAGTTTGTTTTAGTGTGACTTTGAGTAAAAATCATTAAAACACAATTTTTGTATCTCCTGTAAAATTTATTCTGTGATGGTTACTCCCTTTTACCTAAACACGGTCGAATATTATCTAAGTCATTACCAGGAAATTAAATTCCTAACAAGTATTTACAAATTTGTTATATGGGAACTAAATAAATTTTAAAGAAACATTTATATTTTATGTATTTTCAATACAATTTTAATTTAGATAAGTTTATTTTATATAATATTATACTTGTATTATACTCAAAGCGTCTTGAAAACAAAATACTATACATATTTCAGAATAAGCAACAATTATCATTGGTACATCTAAAACAGTTACACTGAAATGCATGTCTCTAGATATTTTTTAAATATATATACGTGACTTTTCATATATCGGGCTAAATTTCTATTCTATAAGTAGTATACGTGGGTTGCTAACATCCCCTACACAATTCATGACAGATTTTGCTACATTGGATGATATGTACGATATATTATAAGAACATATTATATAACAATGCGCTCAATGTGTTAAAATACACTTCAGCGTGCAACGAATAGGTATATATATATCTACATATCACGCTTGAATTTTTCATATTGTAAGAAAACATACTTTTCCCCGCGGAATCAAAACGTCACATCTTTTTGTGCCGAGGCATTAAATAAATGTAAATAGGGAGAATTCTAGATACAGACTTTTTTTCCACAACGTTATGCACTGGTATTTATAAAAATAATTTAACGGGATGGTTCAATTTGTATATGGATAAAAATTGATTAAAAACGAAACAGAATGGCTTTTTGATGGAACCCCATTTGTCAAAAACATATTAAAATAAAATTAACTAATAATGCAAATTTATAGAACATTTGTAAGCATATTTCTGTATTCATGAATATTTGACAAAATATCACATGATTGAAATATAAGTACATGAAAAATCATCAATTCTGACAAAACACAAGTTTCAAAAAACAATATTTTTTTTTTCTATATTTATTATTATTGTTTCACTGATAAAACTCTACATGTCACATAAATTTGAGAACGTCTTTTTTTAAGCACGTCCACTTCGAATCAAAGAAAATGAATCTCTACAATGTGAAGATTATTTTTGATCGTTTTTTTTAAGTAATAATTGTCAATTATTGGTTCAACCGTTTCAGGTTTGTATCCTGACTACAAATAAATATACATTTTTAAAATTTAAGACCACTACGGTCTTCGAACCATGACCTTCGACTTGTGAGTCAGATGCTACTATACACTAACCTACGAGGGTTTAATACATGTTTATTTAAATTAAATACTTAGAATAAAATTTGATGACACGTGATGTTTGTACGAATGTTTGTTGTCGATCTTGAAAAAATGATAAATCTGACAAAAGGGATTCTGCCAATAACCCTTTTAATTTTATATCCTTTTTTGACATAAACAATATATATCTGTACCTAAAAAGAAACTACACTATGTCAAAAATGGCACTTTTTACTGTGGTTATTCAAAGTCGTATTAGTATTGCTACTCTTATATAATATATAAGTTAAATTCTTTTTTAGTATGGTTACAGCATAATTAAGTATATCACTGGAAAGAGTATCGCAAAGTATACTACAATACGTATATATCATACAATATGTACTCCTATTGCCAAAAGTTGCAGTAGATTGCAATTTTTTTTTTGAATTCATTAATTTGTATTGTTGCTAGAACACGAATCCGCAACAGTTGAGGTAATAATTGACTACTATTAAATATATATTTACTCTTACTTAAATACTATTAAAATCAATACTGTGAGTACTGACGGATAATTAAATTATTAAAAAACTTGTGAATGTATCTATTAAATAACAAATAATGAACAAACAATAAATTTAAAAACAATTTGGAATGGTAAGTTCTTGATTTGAAAATATATACACATTATAAAAAAAACTGGAATTGTTTTCAAATTGTTTTTCAAAAACCATTAATATATGTTTTTTATTCGATTATCTCATTATTTTTTAACATATACCATAGTATTTACTAGGCGTATATTACGTATGTTGGTATATGCATATATTGGTGTTTCCTGCAGTCAATAAATCGTACACACAAAACTGACGCCTTAACATGTTGTGCATAAGGGAGGAACATTTATTATGCGTACTGAAGGAAAATCTTCTACGAGGGTCGACTTGTATGTAGCGATTTCGATTTGATAAAAGCTTCTCTTGTCATATTTTTTTCCCTAATCAGTATAAATCTTTTTAATTAAATGTGTACACATGTATGCATCTAGTATGTTATTTACTTAATAATGCTGAGAGCTTTTCATTTGATATACATACATTTATAACAACAACTACTTTTAACTTGTTTAATATTTCAAGAAATGCCTTTCAATAAACTTTATTGTGTTGTATTTATGACGAACACACAAAGGCATACTATCGTTATCATCTTTGTATTGACCAGTTGACAAAGAAAATTTTCATTGGATATATTATGAAAAATGTCACTCAACATATAAAATTACTATTTTAAACATGTTTATTATTTGCTTTGGTTAAAATAAATCCTTTTTTTTGTATATAAAGTACGTGTTATTTGATTTTAAAATAATTTCCCTTATTTATATTATTAAATAACATTTCCGCCCAACACTATTACGAGTATGTATGATATTTTTTGTATGGATTTAACTATTTCAGTTTAATTTCATATGAATAATAAAGTTTATGCTGCAGTTTAAAGGATCTATACCCAAAATTAAAATTAATTTGTCAATATATCATAATTTGATATTAAACAATGATAAGCTAGATAGAACATTTAAAAATTCTGGAAAAACTGCTTAAATTGTGAATTTGATTTCAGGTATTTTTTTCGACATTTTATGCCTAATTTTGATTGTATGTAAAAAAAATCAATCAACTACTAATTTGAATTGAGGCGTGTATTTCCAAAGTGAACTTATTCCACTTCAACAAATTTGTGGTAAATTCCTAAAAACTATTTATGGGTTGATATAACATATTTTTTTGCTATATCCATTTGTTGTGTAAAATACTATTTATAATGTAGAAAGAAAAAGAATATGTAATGTCAACACCGTATACAATACTAAAAAAGGTTGAACGGGGGTTTTTAAATTTTTTAAACAATTTTTATTTACAAAGTCACGTTTTTATTTATTTTTATTAAGTTTCTACAATGCTCTTCAAATCTTTTAAATCGATTGAAAAGTTATATTTTTTACGTTTTTATTGCTAGTAAAATAGCTTTTAAAGCCCTCAGTATGCTTCATAACATCTTCATTTGATGGAATTGGATGTATTGAGCTTACCATTTCTTCACCAAATAGTTATTCGTCCGACAAGATTTCGTGGATGTGACTGTCCATTATATCATCAATATCCAAAACTTCAGATATCATCCTAATAAAGTCAAGTTCCACATAATTTTGCAAAAGTTTGATAAAAAATGTTATATTTTCCATGTATCGATGGCACGCGTTTGAATTAAAGAACAGAATGACCAAACTATGCCTCTAGTTTACTAAAACAAATTATTACCTTCAGATCACTTCGTGTTACATGAATTATGTAACCTTGATCCCAATATTCATTTCAAATATTATAATTTTCGTTTATTCAATTAATTGTGTTTATAAATTTAATGGAATTTTAAATAATTCAGAACTAAATTGCAGCAAATATATACGTAAAAGCGGGTACGAAATGTACTAAAATGAAACAAGACTAAAAATTGCATACATATATCGAAAAAACGTAAATTTTGGGCATGTAAAAACGGGATTTTTCTGTAATTTATTATCAAATTTAATGAAATGAGTATTCATTGTATCCTTATTTATTTAGAGAAAAAAACAATATTACCTACCTCAAGTTCCTAGTGCAGTTTACTTTGTGACTGGTTTATTATTTTAAAAGCTTTAGAAGAATCAGAAAAATTGCTTGAAACATTTTGTCAACAAGAGCCGAACAGTTGTTTTCGTATATTCGTATAGCCTTCACAAACATTTTTGCATGCATTAGCAAGCGTGATGGACAAATAAACACAGTCACTAAATAAACACCTAGAACATACTTCCGTCCCAGGGATTTTAAGTAATACTTAACTCGAATTTAAACTGATACTCAAAATATATATTTTTAGATTTATTTATTTTATATTCACGTATCTTTTTATTTTTACTCATTCTACTTAACACAAATTATTTTTACTAACTGTCATTTGTGTAATTTACAACAATATTTATATCACAAGTCTAGTTTTGAAGTATTCAGATAAATAAGATGTTGTAAAATGTCTTTCAAACATAAATCAGTACTATTATATTATATGTTTCAAAAATATAAGTATTTTACAATGACAGGAAAACATTGAACCATAATAATAAATTTTGATAGTTGAATTATTGAACAAACAATATTAAAATATAAATACTTCACTATTATTATGAATAACCTTTAAAATTGTTGGATATTTACATGGAAGTATAAAAAAAACATTGTTTATGTAAAAAATTTAAAGTATATATCGACCGTGTTAAGGTAAAAGGGAGTAACCCTCACAGAATTCATTTTAAAGGAAGCACAAAAAACTTGTTTTAATGATATTTAAAGTTACATTGACACAAACTTTACGTGCATGATGACCAATAATTACAATTTCATTTTTCTGATCCGATAATTGAGAAAGTTATTTAAAGAAATCATTAAAGTTGATTTTTAATGCTTTTTTCTTTCCATATAAATTTAGTAGATCGTTCAATTTAAAATCTAAAGCTTAATTTTCATAATAATTCGGCATTTTCGGCTTAATTTATTTTTTATAAATATTTTAAATCATAATACTTTGATAAGATCAGCAGTTTAGAAGTTTATATAATACAAAATGGTTTTATCAAAATAATTTTACATGTATTGTCTTGTCAAAAAACTATCGCGTTTATTACTTTCAAAATTGTTGCTTGGATGTGAATCAAATTTTTCATAAAATATTATGGATTGATATATCTTTACTTTCAATACTAACATTATATTACTATTTTATTAATTACAATTAAAGAAAATAATATTTTTCGTTCTTTACGCAGTCATTTTATATATAAAACTAACTACAGTACTATTTATGGAGAATTTTTAATATTTTTTTCTATTTATTCTAAAAAATCTATTTTCTTTCAGAATTAGGAAAAATATATATAAATTATTTAATTCCTCACATTTTCAGTAAACTTCCGTATCATACAATATAATTAATATAATATATAATTATACATCAAAAATTAAATTATATTAATTGAAATACTTTTTTGATAAAAAAATATATAGTTAAAAAAACCAGGTTACTACTAGAAAAAACTGATGATTTGTTCTTGTTTTTGAAGACTTTAATTTAAATATAATTATTTTTTTACTCTAGAATTGTGATATGTTTTGCAATTTACAGAAAATGCTTCTCATAATTTTTATAATTTGTCAAAAAAAGAATATATATTTATAAAGTTAAATACAAACAAATTTGAAATGTACTTGTCTACAAATTATGCTTAGGGTATAACAGGTTATAATATTTGAAAAAAATATAATCGTTTGTTTTCCTAATATGTCCGCAGAGACCAAAATAATTTTTTATGCATTATGGACTAAACGTTAAAAAATCCCTCAGTATTATTTCTACGCACATTTAATAATTTACTCATTTTTTAAATCTTTATTATCATAAGCTTAAAATAATGTTCTAAAATTTGAACATATTATATGTAGTGAAAGTAACGGTCGTATTTTTTACATAATTTTATTAACTTTCACTGTTATATGGCGCTATGATTCATTCAAGTCCATAGCCGAATAAAAG
>JAPMAE010000118.1:9836-20507 GCA_036584705.1 Rhyacophila sp. 25_7 | reverse complement strand
CTTTCAGAAAAATTATAATTGTATTAAAACATCAATCGTATATCTAATTTGTATTTTACTAAGTATTATTCTCATCACACGTTTATAGCCCAATAAGATAGTCATAGAAAAAGTATGCTATCTCTACAATTATTATGACTAAAATATTTATTAGTTAAGTATAATTTTTGTATATATTTCATACAACTTTTTATTGTTAAATTTAAGTTTTGTTACTTAAATACGTCTCTCTTTTGTAAACTTTTTTTCGTGTACTTTTTGTAGAAGCACCGATATTTTTGTGGTTTTTGAATTTATATAAAAAAAAATTCACTATACATATTATTATTGTAATAATTCTGGTACATTTTAAATATAAATGGTTAGTTAAAAAATATGACTAATATTATGTTAGTAAATTACATATTGTAAATGTTACGTGTATATAAAGATAAAATTGTTTTATTAAAGCTATTTTTTATTTTTTTTTATAATTCTTTAATTCTTACATCATTTGGACGTCTGAAATATAAATAAGATGTAATAATTTTCGTATATTATTTAATATTGGGAAAAAAACGAAATCCAATTTGTATTTTAAATAATTTTATTTGCTTTTCAATCATGTTTTGTCTTTTCTTACATCTAGCGATAAATTAATCCCATCTGACCTAAATATATTATGTTGACAACTAGGTAATTGCAAATTTTATTTATAACATCATATACATATATAATCGCACTCGGATCAGACTTCAACAATAACATAATAAAAATATAAATTAAAGATAGAAAAAACACAAATAAATGAAAAATTTTGAGTTACAGTGCTGTTTGCAAAAACCCATATATAGCATCATTGATTAAAATGAACATTCTCTCCGTGTAAAAATTATTATTTTTTTCTTAAAAACTTTTCAATCATTAAAATACCAACATCGTATTTCAAACTGTTATATATATATAACCATATATTTAATAAAACCAAAAGTTGATCCCTTATTTTGTTATTTAGAAACGGCATTTTATATGAATTATCTTTTTTTATAAAACGTGTGGTGATTCGGCGTCTAAATAATAACATGAAAAAAACTTATTTGGAAATTTTGATGATTATACCAGAAATATAATAGGCTTTCTAATTTATTTTCAAAAATGAAATAAATATTTTTTTGCGGAAGTAGCACTTTTGCAGTATTTGTAAAACCATTATCTCACAGTGTAATTCTATTATGAAAATGATATTTCTACATTGCATTAAACACAAGCGGAAAGTTGTGGTACCAATGATGAATGCAAGTAGAAATTTAATCAGATTTTCAAAACCCACCACATCTTTTTATTGAAAAATACATTTTTTTACAAAAACATAAATACTTTATTACGCACATAATTTTAAATTTAAACTGTGAGTTGTATAATCTTAAAATTTTAATTTTACTGACTCTTTAAATTTGTTTTAAGTAAATGTATAAATTAAACTATATATCCAACATAATTTCACAGAAAATATTTTAATTAGGTTTTTTTTAAAAATAATTACGATTTTATATAAATTTATTCAAGTTTATAATATTTATAAGCTAATTAGCCAACTAATTAATGAAAATGTTATAAAATAAAAGATATTAGCGAGAACTTATTACATGAAATATTATATGATACAAACACAATAAAAATTAATGTGATAAAACAGCAAAATAAATTTTTTGTGATGGAAAATATTTGAAAAACTACTGAGACGTGATTTTGAATAATACTTCAAAAAACTTTCATAACACGATTGTATTCAAGTTTTGGGGAACTGTTTAAAGTTTTAACAGAAGTTTTGTAGACAATTTTTGTATTTTTAAACGTTTTAAATGTGCTCAATATTTTTACACGGCAATCTTTTTTTCTTTTGATCATACTTGCTCTCAAACGATTGTCTACAGTGTGACATTTTTTTACGAGTGATAATCATCATTATTAGGTCAACCGTTTTATTTTCGTGTCCTGGCTACAATACAAATGAATAAAAAGTTGAAAAATTGTACAACCACCACGAGCTTTGAACCTGTGACTCCGTTTGTTAGATGTACGCGCTATCCACTAGCCTAACAAAGACAGCACGTCAATTTACGAAATCATAAATTACATAGAAATTATTTAATTATTTTACTTTGAATTCATTAATGATGGAAGGTTTTGATTTTTCACTATTCAACTGGTAAACGCTGACCATATACTGAATGCAAACCACGACTTAAGCCAATGCGCTCATCCTCTCTCCTTTTCATGGCATGGCTTAAAACTTTTACTGAAACAACTTCATTCAGTGTTCCGTACACATGCTAATCCCAAATATATTTTTCAACCAACAGGGCTTACTTAAATATAAATTACGTTTTTTATGCTTCCTTTTTTTGGGATTATACTCATGTCATAACCGCAGGTGGGCACAATTTGTGGTAGAAAGCTTGTATATTAATATGTGAAAATAATATTTTGTACTCGCATTATAACCATTTTGCATCTACATAATATTTAATTTGTTGAAATTCAAACTTAAACATGTACAACAATAAAGACGTGTCGTAAATATTCATCATTTCATCTTTTTTCTAGGAATTTTTTTTAGGTGCATAAGCTCTTATATGAAAAGTTACTTAATGTACTATTGTGTCTATCAACTTGTAAGTTTAGACGTAAATATTTTTTATTTTTAGATTGTTAATTGTACATTTTTTTAAAAATACTATTTTTCTTATTAGTTTATTTAGAAAATTTGTTTCTAAATATTCATAAACATAAGACTTTTCTGGTTAAAAACCTACAATAATTAGCTTCAAAAACACGTTGTTATATATAAAACTCGTATGTTATTTTTGTAGCAATATATTATAGTTTTATCGATATATTGAGTGTTTTATTCAGTTATAGAGATTATATAAATAGCATCATTTATAAGAATATATATTTGAATTGAGTTTCGCTTAATCTTATCCGGCGTCATTTGATACTTATACTAGCAGAAATACCATTTGTCTCGCTCTCGATAAATCTTCTCAAAACTTTATTATCGTCAAAATTATTCGTCTTATTTTTTGGCCGGAATATCCTTCCGCGGGCTACTGGTTGACTTAAACTGACAGTGATCGATCGACTACATACGAATTGCCTAAAATATAGGGTGAACACAAGATTTTAAAAAAACATTGGATTTACTCCGAGTTACGAACGTTAATTGTGCTATCTTGAAATAACAAAATCATTTCTATTTTATATTTTCACGTCTTTATTTTCTTACATTGTGGAAATACTATTTTTTTTCAAATGAGTTGGAAAATAATTTAATATATCATCGGTATTCTGGCAGAAGGCGTTAAGTCAAAAAAGTTTGTTTTGAGATAATTGTTTTTTAAAGTATTACTCTCTTACATACGTCTTTTTACAAAATTAGAATTTAACTAAAAACACTTAATCTGATCATCCAAATAATCTTTTTTCAGTTTAATTTGTTTTTCCAATAATAAAAAATTTAGTAAAATTTGCAGCATTCTATTTTACACATTAATATGCAATGGTTAACTCAACAGTTTTTGTAAGAGCAATAATTGTAAATCAATCTTTTCCAAATTTGAGCCCGCAACTATTAAATTGATATTTGAATCCACTCTTATAATGAGATCACTTAACTATTTAATAATAGCTATTATTCTAATATGGCGCAAAGCAACAAAATCACTTTCAGTTTCTTGATTTTTTTTGGTAATTGTGGTACAGCAATCATAAAGACAACTTATATGTATATAGTCTTAATACTTCTATTTTTGTACAATGTCTTTGATAGTATTTCTAGAATTTATCATTTCTTAAGAAGCTACGAACTGTGATAAAGAATATTATAAAGTGAAAATAGACAAACCAATTGACTTGATTCGTAACATAAGAAAACATTTTTGCAATATAATCTATTTGATTTTTACCCTAAATATTTAGCTGACATACTTATCCTTCAACCCTCTTTAACCTCCCTGTACAGTACTGTACCCTGTGAGTGTTTTTTCACGCACTGCAAGGAAACCATAAAAAATGCAATATCGTTACGGCGATCTTTTCAAAATGTGCACATAAATTTTATACGCGCTGAATTTTGTGTAGTAAATATTTTTTGCATGCGTCACAAATATTGTATACGTCCAGAATCAAAAAATACATACTCGTTAAAAATCAAAGTGCTCATCTCAGTGATCTGTATCGACAGTAAATTTATATATAACTAATACTTAAATTGTATATTATACGAGATACTTATGAAGAAGTCAGCTCAAATTTTCCATCTTGGGCGTGTGGTGATGAATCGTATATGCCGTCAAAAAGATTAATATATCAATAACTAAGCCATAACAGACAATTATTTACAGCAATAGTTAATAAACTTGCATTAATTTCATTAATCTAGTACACTTAGAAATATTTAAAATAACATTATACCGCATAGTGAAATCTCTGATAAACATTTTTAATTCACTATTTGATTTTTTGCTTTTGAAACTTTACAACGTTGGAAGTAATATACGATAAGATTAAATATTTTGTTTGAAATACTTGTGAAGTTGAATTTTTATCGTGACTTGAGTTTTATTTCACAACAACATCAAAATTTACTTTTATTCTACAATATATTTCAATTTTCGGAGAAGAAAAATATTTTTTTTACAAAACACTATTTACAATATCTTATTTGTATAACGCTTAGTTAAATATAATAATAAACTTTATTACAGTGGCAATTTTGATAATTATAAATGAAAAATATATTTGCAAATTTGTTTATATTTCAATAAATAGTTATATTTTACACTTCAATTCGGTTAGAATAAAAGGGTATAATATTTATTTGGTATTATTAAAAATCAATACTCATTTCATTGTATGTATGTATATATTATACTAGCGCACTTAATATTATAATACGAGTATAAGAAAAAGGTTTAAAATTACAAGTGTATATCTGCAGTGTGTAAGTGCAAAAAAAGGTTTTTGGTGTTACTGAAATTTTCAAAATTATAGCATAACTTCATATTTTTATTATCTTGTAAACGATTATAATACATATATGATAAATTTTTATTTCACTAATATGATTATAGCATTGATAATACCGTGTTTAACTCAAAAAATACGTTTTTCTTGTAAGGTTTCGATGACTTATGAAAAGATTACTGACCTTTCAAATAATATAATAATGAAGAAAATATACTCTTTAGACATAAATTGTGTTTTATTTATTTATTTGATCATAAAAGTGATAAATATCATATTTAAAATTTATTATTTTTACAAATATCGCTGGGTCAACTTTATTCTTTAAAAATAATATATCATTGTTTATAAAAGTAATACCGCTCGAGTTTACGTCCATTTGTAATTACAAAAGTTTTAAATTGTTATAATACTCATAAAGAAAAACTGTGCGGTGAAAATCATTATAAAAATTAAATATAGAAATAGTTCAATTTAATAAATTGAAAATATTTTTGTCGGCTCAAAGAAAAACTGTTTTTTTTTCATTTTGGAAAATTGTATGTATCGTCATTATACTGGCAGAAGGCGCTATGTCAAAAAAGACTGTTTTGAGAAAATTAATGAAAAATTTGAGTCTCTTACATACAAACATTCAACGATAATATCTTAAGGCAACTGAAACTATAAATCTTGTTGAGATTTTTTTTACAGAATTTTAATATACCTAGAGACACTTAATCTGATCAGCCAAATGAGCCTTAGTTAGTTTAATGTGTTTTGTCAATTACCCAATATCAACTCAATATATAGTGACATTTGAATATTACAGAACATTACAAGAAATATGGCTAAGTTTGTTTTACCATATGATAGTGTTCAAAAATCTGCCAAACTACATTGTTAGGTCATTTGCTTTATATGATAAATATATTTTGCATAATGGTTTTTAGTTTATTAGCATTAAATACCCCATTAATAATCCATACCGTTAATAATGTTTATTTGACTAAAAAACAAGGTTTTTTTTTCAAACCGGTATATACAATTAAACTGATGATAGTTTAATAACTAATGATCTATTTTTGGATTCGTAATCAATATCATACTATACTATGAGTGTCCATTCCACCAGAGCGTAGGAAGTGTTACATTTTATCAATTTCAAATAAGAAATAAATGTTGACAGTAACTGTAGTGTTCACCGACGTCAAGAAAACTCAATTTTATCCCAAACAAAAAGAAAATACAATTAAGTATATTTTTTCATTATATTATAAAAATCTTCATTGAAATATTTTCAACTTAATATTGTTTCATATAATTCAATCTATTAACGTATTTCACTTCATCGCACGACTCTGGGGGTACGTTGACTTTATTGTCCGCTACATTATTATTATACAGCTGCTATACCTTATTTCTAAACCAGCACAATTTACCAACACCCTGATATTACTTTTCTTGTCTTCATTTCTTAGCGTGACCCCGCAAATGTCTCGCACCGCAGGTGAGACTGGCAGGCTCATTTGGAAGGATATGGACTTAATTGGCATTACGCATTCGCTCGCCTCAGATGTCAATGTTATGGGACAAAATAATTTGACATCAGTATTATTATTTAATTGGTTAACTAATTTACTCATACAACAAATAGTTTTCTTAATATACCTCGTATATCACATTTATATATTTAGTTGTGAACGTATTTCATATTATTCACACTTTGGTAATAAGATTTATTTTAAACAATTTTTACAATAGATATATTACATATGAAGCATCTAGTTACAAAAAGTGACATTATCCTATATTGTTGAAATAAAGAAAAAATACTTTCGTATTTTACGCACAATTTTACAGTGTGTGTGATTTTTTTATGTTCCAAAACCTAATATAAAATTATGAAAAAAAAATAAGCAAAATTATCATGGATTGAAATATTTCAAATGTGATTGATTTTGCGCGCATTTAAATATTTCATGTCAAAGTTTTTTATTTTATAAACGCCGTAATTTTATTTAAAATTAAACATAGAATACAATGAAATAAAGAATTTTAACATAAAAAAAAAATTACCTTGAAACATAAAAACATTGTTTACCGAAAATATTGAAATGTTGGTTTATCGTTTTTTGTTACTAGATGCTTCATATATGAAGTTCTCGCAGTTCAAAAATTCAAAAACTAATACAGAGACAGCTTAAATATTGATATTATCAGACTTTTATAAAACTCTGCAAATAAACGAATAAATAAGATATTTTTGACACTCAAAAAAAAGAAAATTTTCGTCACTTTTTTAAACAAAAAATGCCAAAATGTGTCCCATTTTTTTGTTATATCGTGAACATAGCTGAACCTTTAAATATTTATTAGACTTGGAAGCAAAGTAAATTGGCTTAAATGGGAATTTTTAAAACTATTTATCGATTACTTAATATCTTTAAAGCTGTTATATTTATTTTTATGAAAACGACATATCTTACGAAAAGTAAATAAAAATTTGAAGTTTATTCAAAGCCTGAAATTTAAGCTTTTTCTGTATTTATACAGATATTTTATATAGATAAGTTATTTTTTTGTTTTTTTTATGATTGGAATTTTAGGATAGTTCTTCTACTGATTATATATAATATACAAGATAATTTTCAAATTAATTATTCAAACTTTTATAAGTGTATATTTTTTTCAATTAACATGCATGCATGCATTGACTTAACTTTGATAAAAAACAGACATATACGAAAAGAAAATAAAAACGTATGTATGTTAAAACAAACTTTTTCAAATTATATATATAACTCAAAAAATTACCGTTTTCACTTAATAATGCAGTTTGGTAAATTTTTGCACGCTCTTTCATCTGTTAAAATAAGCTAAGCCATATTCCTTGTACTTTTTTCTGTAATATTAAAATATCACTACTTATCAAATCAAAATTGAATGTTTATTAAATGTAGGTAAAAGACTAATCATAAAATTCATTTTTTTAAAACAGTCTTTTTTGACCCAACGCCTTCTGCCAGTATAAAGACGATATAAATAATAACTAATAAATAGTCAACACAGTAACTGTGACTATTACGTGAATGTACATAAGCAAGGTCTTTCCATAGGCATATATACAAGCCAACAACAAGCCTTCTTACGTGAGTATGCCTTCAGATAACCACACAACAGCAATGAAAAGCTTCCAAACGTATATAGGGTTTATTACTAATTTCCATATAATAGATGTTTTATTTGTTATTTTTTTTATATTTTATGAAATAGTATTTTTCATTGCTGTGAAATCGGTATTTAAAATTAACTGACTCCGACTCCAACTATATCCTATTCATCGACATCGACTGCGAGTCCAACTTCGACTACGATTATTATTTTATAATTTGTTACGTCTATAATATTAGTCACAGAAGTCATATAATATTATTTCATGATAAATAAAACACGTAAACGCAACTGCCAATTGATGACTGAAGACGTACTCGTAACTAAAAAAAATAAGCATTATACACGTAAGCGAGATATAAATAGCACTGCTTCCAAGAAACTGTCTAATATAATGTAGTCTCAGAATTCTGAATTATATGCAGTCGTTGACATTTAACACGTGGTTTAATGTGATTCATTAAAGAAAATAAAAAAATAATCGGACTCGGTCAATTTTTTTCAAATGTCATAACTTCACCGACTCCGAGTTCACAGTCACGGTATTTTTACTACATGTTTTTATTAAAAATATATTGTACACTGAAGAATAAAAAAGAAGAATAAAGGTTTTGTGATGAAATATTTTCTTTTTTAAAATGGTCTAATAAATATTTTCAATCATGAAAACGGTTCATTTGAAATTCACAAGGAAGTGAATAAATTATAGCATAAAACCTTTTATCGTTCGTCTCAGTACGTTATTCTTTGAATGAAAAAAGTGAAATTTACAGAAATTCTTGGCTTTAAAGAAATAAGTTTTTCACAGCTTAATCAAGGTCCCCAATTAACCCCAAACCGGGCTTTCGAGCCAGAGTTCACGGCCTCTATCGAAGATTTGTGATTTAGACGGGGTGGTAGAGCAAAAATTCTGAAAATAAGTAAACGTGGATAAGAATGGGTGGTAGGGTAACGAAAATGCGTAACGAATGAGGGACACGGGGGCAAAAATGAACAGCGGGTAACTAATAAAAAAATTTGGGCGTAACGTTGGTTTTGATTTGACAAATGACCTACACGGGAATTATGCCACCGCTAGGAAATTACAATCTTTTGCCGCACGCGTTATTATTTTGTAAGCTCATATAATGAGCAGTGCTTAATCGGTATTAATGTCAGTAGAAAGTGAAATCATGAAAAATAGTCGGAATCTTTTCGTTTATAATATCATTTTAATGTCAAATTATATTAAACTTCAGTAAAATATCGTTTTATCTTTATACTAAATTTAGAAATGTGATAGATCGGAAAAAGTTAACGTACCGTAGCCACACTTTCTTACTTTTTAAACTATGTAATCCCTTTTAAATGAAGAATATTGATGTCTTACCTCCATGAAATTTTATTAATGGCCAGTCTTATTGTATCCTCTCGTATCATGCTGCCATCAGCTTGACTCTGTCAAATACATCCTTATAGATTTTGCGTGCATTTAGCAGTTTTAAAGACATCTTTAACTACTTAGTATATTTTCTATATTTTAAAAATCAATTCGTAACTCTCAAAAATCAATTTTTAGTTCATTTTGAACAATTATATTTTATTTGAATTTGATTTGCATAAAAATTATCAGTAAATATACTTTTGTGAGAATCGTTATATGAAGAATTCTTTTATCAGTCTATGACTAATTAGGGAATTTTAAAAAGTATTAACTGATAATACAGGGCGAGAAATCTTAAAGTTAAAGCCTGTGCTGCTCCATAGTTATTAAATTTGTTAGAATATTTCTTCATATGGCTATTTATAACCAGACTCACTCCAAAATAGCAGATATGATATTCCCAACTTAAAGATTGTCTTGAATGTTGTTTTCAGCTCATCAGTAAAACATACCCATCCATTCCCAGCAGAAAATTCTAAGCGTAAAAATTGCATTTTACCGAAAAAGGTTTTTATCTAAGGTTCTAAGTTTATTTTAAAAAATAATTATAAAATTAAAAAGATTTGTTTATTACCTTCTAACTCAATATACGTGTTCATGTAAATTTTATAACGTGCGGACCGTGCTGATGAAAGGATTGAAAGGATTCAAAAAAATGGAAATCGTCTTATTGTCGCTTACAATCTTCTGGCAAGAATGGGTCGATACTATCCATTTAACTACAAAAGTGGCATTGTTGTGGTTATATGAAAATTGATATTTTACATATTATGTCCGATACATGTATACGCTCTACCAAATGAAGCGTTTTACAGTAATACGAAAATAATATTCAAGTTATATTCATCACCTAGTTTTTTTCGTATTTGTATAAATCAAATCATTACTTAGCAGCGATAAATGAATGAAAATACTGCAGTGTAACGTTTTTTGAAAGTAATATTCCGTTATAAATCCTCAGGATGCAACATCTCCGCGGAACTGATCCGCCATAATCCTCGTTAATTGGCGCTGTAATTTTACCACTGTGAACTTTCTTGTTTTATCTCTTATTCCGCTAAGTAAAAGAGAAGAAAAGAGAAAAAGAT